>QVTF01018262.1:0-25000 GCA_003573665.1 Oxygymnocypris stewartii
GGCTCACCTTTGTGCTTTTTTACAAACTCTAATCTTGCCTTTCTATTTTTGGTGCTGGTCAGAGGTTTGCATCTTGCTGATCTGTAATTCTGTGTCAAAGTCTCCTGAGGACAGTAGATTGTCCCAGCTTTTTGGAAGTTGTTGGTGATTTTACAGACACGTCTTTTAGGGTTCATTTTCACAGCTTTTAGGATTTGTCTGTCATCAACTATTGTTGTTTTCTCAACTGATCAGGTAGTTGTTGGTTGCTGGTGCTTTCCAAACTCTTGATTTCTCCATGCCCTTTGTTTTTGCTAGAGCTCTAATTTACTTCCTCTTTTCTTTTAGCATCCAAATTGCTTGCTTTTCTCTCAAAGTCAGCTCCCTCGTCTTCATCCTGGTTTGTGATTCTGTCAGTCCTGTCTCCCTGTGTTTATTTATACAGAATTGTATAAATGTGGTGTGTTTCTGTCAGCGGTGAGTCATGTGCTGTATGGAGAGCGTTTGGGTCTGCTGTTGGACTACATCGATCCAGACGCCCAGCACTTCATCGACTGCATCACCCTGATGTTTAAGACCACCACGCCCATGCTGTACCTCCCGCCGGCCCTGCTCCGCCACACCGGGGCCAAAGTCTGGAAGGACCACGTGGAGGCCTGGGACGGCATCTTTAACCAGGGTAACACCACACTGCTCATGAAACTCATGCTGAAAAACACTTCCACTGATTTCTCATCCCTCAATGTTGTTTTCCAAAGCCGACCGATGTATCCAGAATATCTACAGACAGCTGAGGAAAAATCCAGATGCTGGTGAGAAGTACCCTGGTGTGCTGGCCAGCCTCCTAATGCTGGACAAACTGTCCATCGAGGACATAAAGGCCAGCATCACGGAGCTGATGGCCGGCGGCGTGGACACGGTACGAGAAATAATCAACGCTAGAGGAAAAGTCCAATCGCAAATAATGTCGTCATTTACTCTCCCGCAAGTCATTCCAAACCCGTATGACTTTAATTCTTCAGCTGAAAACAAAAGAAGATATTTTGAAGAATGTTGGTAACCAAATAGTTAGCGGTAGCCATTGACTTACAGTTGAGGTCAAAAGTTTACATTCCCTTTCAGAATCTGCAAAATTGTGATTTTATTTTACCAAAATAAGAGGGATCATACAAAATGCATGTTATTGTTTATTTAGTGCTGACCTGAATAAGAGATTTACTATAATGTATGATTTTGAGATCCATGTTTTCACACTAAGAAAAACCGAGGGACTCGTATGCAACTATTATGCAACTCATATGCCGTCCTTCAGATGAGACGTTAAACCGAGGTCCTGACTCTCTGTGGTCCTTAAAAATCCCAGGATGTCCTCCGAAAAAGAGTAGGGGTGTAACCCTGGCAACCCTTTTCCCCATTGGTCTCTGACCATCATGGCCTCCTAATCATCCCCATACACTGATTTGCTTCATCACTCTTTCTCCTCTCCACCAGTAAGCTGGTGTGTGGTGAGCGTTCTGGTGCAATATGGCTGCCGTTGCACCATCCAGGTGGATGCTGCACATTGGTATTGGATGAGGAGATTCCCCCCTATACTATGTAAAGCGCTTTGAGTGCCTAGAAAAGCACTATATAAATGTAACAAATGAATTATTATTACAGAAGGTTTAAACGTTCACTGATGCTCCAGAAGGAAAAACCATGCATTAAGAATTTGAAGATCAGGGTAAATGTAACTTATTTTGTCTTCTGGGAAACATGTAACTATTTTATGTAGCTTCTGAAGGGCAGCACTAAATGAATAAATATGATATTTAGGCAAAATAAGACAATTGTACACATCTCCATTCTGTTCAAAAGTTTTCACCCCCAGGCTCTCAATGCATGGTTTTTCCTTCTGGAGCATCAGTGAGCGTTTGAATCTTCTGTAATAGTTGCATATGAGTCCCTCAGTTATCCTCGGTGTGAAAAGATGGATCTCAAAATCATACAGTCATTGTTGGAAAGGGTTCAAACACACTACAATCCTGGAAAACCAAAGAATTTGTGGGAGCTGAAGGATTTTTCTGAAGAACAGCAAACAGTTTAACTGTTCAGGATGAACAAGGGACTCATGACCAACTATCACTAAACAAAAACACACAGCTGTGGATCATTCAGGTAACAACACATAGAATCAAGGGGATAAAAACTTTTGATCGGGGTCATTTTTACAAATTCAACTCTTTTCTCTTGTATATGTGAACTTATTTTATGGACATCTTTTATGTCAAATATCCTATTCAGGTCAGTACTATATAATTTGTATTCTTATTGTTTTGCACTGTCCACTGAGCGGACCTGATTCGATTGCATTTCACTTCTAGTTATGCCCTGTATAACTATTATGTGACAAATAAAGAAACCTTGAACCTTGAACCTTGAACCTTGAACTAAATAAACAATAACATGCATTTTGTATAATCCCTCTTATTTTGGGAAAATAATTAACATTTTGCAGATTCTGAAAGGGAGATGTAAACTTTTGACCTCAACTGTAAGTCAATGGCTACCGCTAACTATTTGGTTACCAACATTCTTCAAAATATCTTCTGTGTTCAGCTGAAGAAAGAAAATCATTTAGTTTTGGAATGATGACAGAATCATTTTTGTGAACTATGACTTTAATTGAAATATTGTTGTGCATCAGACGTCCGTCACATTGTTGTGGACGCTCTATGAATTGGCGCGGCATCCGGACCTGCAGGAGGAGATCCGGGCCGAAATCTCTGCCGCTCGTATCGCCTCTAAAGGAGACGTGGTGCAGATGCTCAAGATGGTTCCTCTGATTAAAGGAGCCTTGAAGGAAACTCTGAGGTACACAAACACTTTCTGTTCAACTATAGGTACAGAATTTTATTAAAACACATTTTAACTTTTGTCATTTTCTTACTTGTAATGCATTACCCTCAACACTGAGCGTATTATAATGATTTCTGAAGGATCATGTGACACTGAGAATGGAGTAATGATGCTGAATATTCAGCAAAATAAATGACATTTTAAAATATATTCAAATATAAAGAATTTTAAAAAGTGACAATCATAAACCATTTGAATAATCAATGTATTTTCTGTACAAAATTGACAATTTTAACAATGTTGTCAATTTCACCACAACTGAACATTTTTAAACTAATTAGACTTTATTCAAAGTTTAGAGACTTTATTATTTTACAAGGCCAAAAGTACCCATAGTTGAAGAAGCACCCAGAAATAAAATAAAAATATGACTAGCAGCCGGCTTTATGGTATCTAAGATCATTACCTCTCTTCTGAAGGATACATCCTGTAGCAGTGAGTCTACAAAGATACATCACTGAAGACATCGTCCTGCAAAACTACCACATTCCTTCTGGGGTGAGCGTGAATTTGAGGATATTACACTGACAAAGTACAGCTGTCTATGTACCTGTTTTCATGGGTTCATCTGTCTGTCTGTGTGGATCAGACCTTAGTTCAGCTGGGTCTCTACGCTATGGGTCGTGATCGCCAGATCTTCCCGCACCCGGAGCAGTACCGGCCCTCTCGCTGGGTCCGATCCCAGAGCCACTACTTCAGGAACTTGAGCTTCGGCTTCGGCCCACGCCAGTGTCTGGGACGCAGGATCGCCGAGAACGAGATGCAGCTCTTCCTTATTCATGTATGTGGAGGAACATCACATGATCTACTGGGAACGTAAAGTTGTAGGGATTGTCTTTATATTGTCATTTTGTCATCTTTATAGATGCTGGAGAACTTCAGGTTTGAGAAGCAGAGGCAGGTGGAGGTCAGGAGCACGTTTGAGCTCATCTTGCTGCCCGAGAAGCCCATCGTGCTCACCATCAAACCACTAAACGCCAGCAGATAGCAGAGCTGCAAACAGGAAATGATGTCAAAGACAGAACGGGATGAAATATGAGCTTTTTAAACGTTTGGACTCAATTATGTTTCTCGTGATTTTAAAGGGACAGTTCACACAAAAGTGTTGTCGTCATTTACTCGCCCTCATGTAGTTTTTCTTCTTTGAAACAGAAGATATTTTAAAGAATGTTGGGAACACAGTCATTTTTTAAAGTATCTACATTTCCTCAAAAGAATTGCACATTTTGGACTGACATGAAGGTGAGGAAATTATGAAATATTTTTAATATTTTGTGACTAAAATCTTAATAAAATTTACATTTTAATTTTGTATACTTTTTCTTGGCTATTCTACTCGTTTGTTTCAAAGAGTTGATGAATTTCTATTATTATAAAATATTAATAATAAAGAATGAGTAAAGCAGGTGTGTCCAAATTTGACTGGTACTAAATTTCACATAAAACACACACAGTTATAATTTGGCAAAACAGAGAAGGTACGAAGAGGAAAAGGTAATCTCAAAGACACTTCAGAACAAAACTCAGGAAGACTTAACAGATGCTGATTTAACAGAACTTCAATCTAAATGAGATAATATCTATAAGTACAAAGCTGACGGCTCCTATATTCGTTCTAGGAGGAAATGGTTAACAAGGAGAGCAAAGCTCTGCTTATTTTTTTAGAATGTTAAAACATAATTCTAGGAATCTTACTATTAATTCGTTGCAAGTTAATGGTACATTGACAGAAAATGTAAGGAAATTGCCTCTTTCTGTAGTAACTTCTATTCAGAACTCTATAAGTCTAATTATTGTAAAGAATCTGCTTCTCTTTTCTTTCAGTCGTTAAAGAAATCAAATCTAATATCTAGAGATGAGCAGTCTGCCTGTGATAAAAACACAAATATTACTGATATAATTGATGGTATTGAAAGCCTTAAAAATAACAAGTCTCCCGGTACAGATGGCCTAATGGCTGAATTTTACAAATGCTTTGCGGAAGACTTGGTACCATTCCTGCTAGAGATGTTTTCGGAGAGTATTCAGTCAGAAAATCTGCCTCCAAGTTTAACACGAGGACTACTAACTCTAATACCTAACCCCAAAAAGGATATTCTTTGATACATAATTGGCAGCCTATCTGTCTGCTCAATAACGATTATATAACATTAGCCTGGATTCTAGCTAAAAGACTTAAGAGTGTTTTAAACTCTGCTATTGACAAGACTCAATCAGGATTCATCCCAAAAAGACACATAGCTAATAATATCCTACTTGTTTTAGATTAAGTAAACTGCTGCTGAGTTCTATTTATGACGTAGTCTGACACAACGTTCAAATGATTTGCAATGCTTTGTCGCGTCCAGTGTAAATACTATGTAACAGCAAGTAGGCTACTATGTAAACACAGTAGATACTTGGGTTGCTTTCATTTATTTTCAAGATCTGAGGTAAAATATCTATTGTTCTTTCACTATGGTTATAAACCTCACGCAAAATAATATTCAAACTCACATTAGACACTTTTAACATTGAATATAGCACATACTCATTACCAGAGTTTATCACTGTCGTATTTTGTATGGTGCTGCGACGTCACAGAAAATAAAAACATTTTTTAAAGTATAATTCCATGTCGCTTATTGTCACGTGTCGCTGTCGCGGGTGGTTAGGACAAAAATGACATGTATAACGGAGGCCAGCAAAGTAGATCTCAACGAAACACTGTTAGTTGCTTTGGTAGTAGCTGTGGCCGCTTGGCCTAGTGTTAGTGCATCCGCCTCCCATGCAGGTATGTAGAGGTATCTACCAGCATAGATACTTTTTATCGTGTCACGTCTAGTTGGGACACATGGTGTTGCAGTTTGAACCCCTCCAAAACATCCAAGTATAAAATATTAGATCTAATAATTGAATCTGCAATTAGGGAAAGTGGTGAGAAGAGATCCAGTCTGGAGCTATATATGTATATATATATATATAGGTCAGTGGCCCTTGGCTTGGTATTGTTGGCAGAATTCAGCCCTCGGCGAAAACTAATTGAGGAACCCTGGCCTAAAGAAATAAATATGAGATGGGAGAAAAAATATATATATTTCAGTGCTTTCTCTCGCTATTACACTACCAGTCAAACGGTTTTGAACAGTAAGATTTTTAATCTGTAATTATACTGTATATAATTTGTGGGATTCAGGGAGCCATTATTAATTTGCAGGCCATTGAAATCGCATTTGAATGCATGCTCACTTTACTTTCACTTTCGAGATTTCGCGATCTGTGCACACTACAGAGGGGCATTATTTACCACACATTTTACAAGATTACGCTCAGGATCTGCAAATCATCAGTCATCTCTCCTTACTCTGTTTATGTGGTAAGTGAAATTTGATGTAGGCCTGCGGTAATGTAAAAGGCCACTGCAAGCAAACGGCTAACATGTCCCTTTCCGTAGAATGCATTGTTCATCATTTCTGTGCTTTTCCCACTCCGCCTTATTTGTTCCGACAAGATTGTGTTATTATTATTATTATGATATTAACAAAAAAAAAATTGAATTTTGAAATTTGTGAATCGATGCAAATCGTTAGAAGACTGAATCACGATTCAAATGTAAATCGATTTTTTACCCCACCCCTAATATATATAATATAAAAATGACTTGTAAAAATATTCAGCAATGTTTGAATTAATAAAAGAAAATAAATATTATATTACTATAAATGTAATCTACTAACTCTGATGGGATGTGGTCACTTAAGAGGTTCCAGTTGCCTGTGTCGAGTATGTCCCATTACAGAATCAGTCACACTTTTCTGTTAGGAAATAAAAAAAGATGACTTCTTGAATAGATGATACCATTAACATAGTATATTTCAATCATGACAACTCTCAGAACAGCTGTAGCATGTTAATGGATGTGGTAATGTTCTAGTCTTGGCTGACTAGATCTGCTACACATGCAAGTATAGACTTTCTACTGCTGGTAGATACATAGACATGTTGCTGTGAGCAAGTTAGCTTTACTGCTGTGAATAGGCATACATAAATCCAGTAGCAGATCTAGACAGGTGGTGCTGGGGGAGGTGGAGGGTTTCAGAGGAACACTGATGGTGTTACAGGACGAGCTTACGGTGAACAACATTTTAATTAAATGCTAAGAAATTACGATCATTGGATGCAGAATCAGACAAATCAGCTTGTGCCATGTACAGTATATTACTAGGTCAAACAATCAATATTAACAATAATTCAACTTTCAAATGCACACAGCAATCATACTCACTACGGGTAGATCATGAAGAATCATGGTTGATGTTCGAGCGAATCCATGTTCATATTCACTGAGTCTGGTCAACATCTCTTGTTTCTCTTTCCCCCGCTGTCTGGAGTTTTCTTTCAGCTGCATCAGATAACATGATTTACTATCATTTATTGTGTTGACTGGGTCTTATACATACATTCTGTGGAATTTGTTTTAAAAGGGAGCTAGTGTAGATTTGACCTCTGTATTAAAAAAAAACAAAGTGATGAATGGGAATTATTGGGAAAAGACATACAAACGGAGAAAACCACTTAAACGTTAAAGTCAGACTTAAACGTTGATCACTGACATGAACACCACAGCTCAATGTGTCAAGAGTGCTTGCATCAACCACTGCACCACAGCCCTGAACCAACAATATCTTCTGACAGCATTAAAGATCAAACCTGTTGTTCCAGTGTCTGGATTCGACCCTCGGATCTCGCCAGCTGTGTCAATAGCTCCAGCTTCTCACTGTGTGAGAAAGGCTGATGGGACTGACATCAGAAGCATTAATAAAATAAAGAGTGTTGTTCATGCAGCATATTTGAGGTGTAACTAGAGGTGGTCTCAGGTTTACCTGCACAGGCTGCTGAATGATGATAGCTGGTGGTAGATTACGCAGTCTGTGCAGCTCTTCTCTGAGTCGAGAGTTTTCTGTCGCCAGCACAGATTCGATCTCGCTCCTCTTGAGCTCCTCTGCATCTATATACAAACACGGCACATTTACCCATTTTTGTGCTTTTGACAATTTGTATTGATACTAATAGTACAAAGAGGACAAGAAATAATAAAAAGAGAGAATAAAAATGTAATGTAATGGCATGACGCAGGCCAGAAACAAACCCAGATTTCTAGGATGAGCAGTCATGACTAATTATGATTAGGATGAGCAGTCATGATTAATTAATTAAAGCTGAAATTGGGTTAATATGGTTTCACCAAAAGTAGGTGTGAAGACTCACACCTTTATGTTTCACGACTGCTTTCTTCTTTTCTGAATTCTCCTTATTTCTTTCCTTCAGTTTTGCATTCAATATTTTCTCCATCTTCTCAATGACCTGCTCAGTAAATTAAAACAAATACAACACGTTATACTTTAGATATGTGCTAGATATGTAAAGGAATATTTCAAACAACCATTTCTTTAAGTAATCAAGCACATATGCAAGAATCTTTTCATGAACTACATAAGTGACTATTTAGTGAAAAAAAATTGTATTACATGTTTTATTATTTTTACTGAAAGCTAAGAAGACATGATTTAAACTATTTGAGTTACATGGATTAATTTCATGCTACCTGTATGTTTTTTAAGAGTTTGAATGTTTTACTTGACTTTCATTATATGAAGATAAGGCATTCATCAAAATATCTTTATATTTCATAAATCATGTATCTATTTTTTTTCTTAGTAGAACGTCATGAAGGTTTTGGAATGCAGTGTTCTAAACTAAAACGATAAAAAATATAATAAAAATAAAAAATATAAATATTAGATGTAAAAAAAATAATTTATAGCAAAATATATAATAAATGTTTCCTTGGCAACTAACTAAACTTCTAAATAAGGTCTAAAATGACTAAAACTGAAATACACAAATACTAAAAGCTAAAAATGACAGAAGCACATAACAAAACTATTCAAACTGAATATATAAAGGTGAATTCAAAACTATAATAGGATATAAATAATCAAAAAATAACAAATTGAATTACAAAACAAAATGTGAATTACATTGGAATGACAGAATTGTATTTTTTTCCAAACTCCTGAAATTGGCTGCTCTGATCGGTACGCTCACACAAACAGAGAAGTGTATTCATGGCTTGATTGTTTGTAGTTCAAATAAACACAACAACAACAACATGTTGTGCAGAACACCTAAATACCTTTTCCTGTTGGCGAACTGTATCCTCCAGTGCAGATATTTTACCACTCCGGGCCTGATATTTCTTTAGCACAGCCTGCTGCTGTTGATGTGCTTTTTGCAGCTGGACAAACTCTTTCTCAATATCGTTCTTCTGTAATAATTCAAGTAAAGAGCTAAAACTCTGAACACAGGCATAATGAGTTCATGCAGTGGGTTAACTCAATTGCCAGGAGTCTATTGAGACTCATGCTTGCCATTATTTTTCAGTTTTTTTATAAAATGCAACAAGCAATATGCCATGTGGTCTGGAGACAAATTCAATGATCTGATCCAATCAATGATCTTGGGAGGAAACCATTAATGCTTTTGAGACAGCGTTTCCTTACTGTTAGCAAACATCACAAATGCATGCCAGTCAATGGACCCCTTGAGCTTCAAAAAGGAAACACAAGGTCTCTGAGCACTGCTGCTGCTGTTATTAAAAACTTTTAATGATCTGAGTGAAAGCGGCCTTGATTGACCCACCCTGATGAGCTCGTTTTGAAGCTCTGTGATTCTGTCCTTCTGGGCGGCTGCTTTGCTGCATTCACTGGACAGCTTGAACTTCAGAGAGGCTGCAAAAAAGTGCCATAGAGAATTAATGAGCACTTAATGAACTAGCAAACAATAAAAACACATTTATTATAAAATAAAAAATATATTATATATATATATATATATATTTAAACCAGCAAACAATAAAAACACAGTTATGAGTATATATATATATATATATATATGTATATATATATATATACACTGAACAAAATTATAAACGCAACACTTTTGTTTTGCCCCCATTTTTCATGAGCTGAACTCAAAGATCTAAGACTTTTTCTATGTACACAAAAGGCCTATTTCTCTAAAATATTGTTCACAAATCTGTCTAAATCTGTGTTAGTGAGCACTTCTTCTTTGCCGAGATAATCCATCCACCTCACAGGTGTGGTATATCGAGATGCTGATTAGAGAGCATGATAATTGCAGAGGTGTGCCTTAGGCTGGCCACAATAAAAGGCCACTCTAAAATGTGCTTTATCACACAGCACAATGCCACAGATGTCGCAAGTTTTGAGGGTGTGCAATTGGCTTGCTGACTGCAGGAATGTCCACCAGAGCTGTTGCCCGTGAATTGAATGTTCATTTATCTACCATAATCCGTCTCCAAAGGCGTTTCAGAGAATTTGGCAGTACATCCAACCGGCCTCACAAACGCAGACCACGTATAACCACACCAGCCCAGGACCTCCACATCCAGCATATTCACCTCCAAGATCGTCTGAGATCTTAGACTCATCGGGGTCTCCACCTGACTGCAGTTTGTCGTCGTAACCGACTTGAGTGGGCAAATGCTCAGATTCGATGGTGTATGGCACGTTGGAGAGGTGTTCTCTTCACGGATGAATCCCGGTTTTCACTGTAAAGGGCAGATGGCAGACAGTGTGTATGACGTTGTGTGGGTGAGCGGTTTGCTGATGTCAACGTTGTGGATCGAGAGGCCGTGGTGGCAGTGGGGTTATGGTATGGGCAGGCATATGTTATGGACAACGAACACAGGTGCATTTTATTGATGGCATTTTGAATGCACAGAGATACCGTGACAAGATCCTGAGGCCCATTGTCGTGCCATTCATCCATGACCATCACCTCATGTTGCAGCATGATAATGCACGGCCCCATGTTGCAAGGATCTGTATACAATTGCTGGAAGCTGAAAACATCCCAGTTCTTGCATGGCCAGCATACTCACTGGACATGTCACCCATTGAGCATGTTTGGGATGCACTGGATCGGCGTATACGACAGCGTGTTCTAGTTCCTGCCAATATCCAGCAACTTCGCACAGCCATTGAAGAGGAATGGACCAACATTCCACAGCCCACAATCAACAACCTGATCAACTCTTTGTGAAGGAGATGTGTTAAACTGCATGAGGCAAATGGTCGTTACACCAGATAGACTGGTCCCCCCCCCCCCCCCGGACCCCCCAATACAGTAAAACTGCACATTTTAGAGCTGCCTTTTATTGTGGCCAGCCTAAGGCACACCTCTGCAATTATCATGCTCTCTAATCAGTATCCTGATATACCACACCTGTGAGGTGGATGGATTATCTCGGCAAAGGAGAAGTGCTCACTAACACAGATTTAGACAGATTTGTGAACAATATTTGAAAGAAATAGGCTTTTTGTGTACATAGAAAAAGTCTTAGATCTTTGAGTTCAGCTCATGAAAAATGGCAAAACAAAAGTGTTGCGTTTATAATTTTGTTCAGTGTATATATATATATATATACTCATAACTGTAATAATAATAATAATATTCAATACATGCATATATATATATATATATATATATATATATATAGTATCTCATAGACGTGAGTACACCCCTCACATTTTTGTAAATATTTTATTATATCTTTCATGTGACAACACTGAAGAAATGACAATTTGCTACAATATAAAGTAGTGAGTGTACAGCTTGTATAACAGTATACATTTGCTGCCCCCTCCGAATAACTCAACACACACAGCCATGACAGTGAGAGACAGAATAACAACAAAAGAATCCCAAGAAATGCATTTCAAAAAAGTTCTAAATTGATTTGCATTTTAATGAGTCAAATAAGTATTTGACCCCTTTGCAAAAAAATATGACTTAATACTTGGTGGCAAAACCATTTTTGGCAATCACAGAGGTCAAACGTTTCTTGTAGTTGGCCACCTGGTTTGCACACATCTCAGGAGGGATTTTGTCCCACTCCTCTTTGCAGATCCTCTCCAAGTCATTAAGGTTTCGAGGCTGACGTTTGGCAACTTGAACCTTCAGCTCCCTTCACAGATTTTCTATGGGATTGAGGTCTGGAGACTGGCTAGGCCACTGCAGGACCTTAGTGTGCTTCTTCTTGAGCCATTCCTTTGTTGCCTTGGCCGGGTGTTTTGGGTTATTGTCATACTGGAATACCCATCCACGACCCATTTCAATGCCTTGACTGGCTTCAATGCCCTGGCCCTGATGGTACATGGCCCCGTCCATCGTCCCTTTGATGTGGTGCAGTTGTCTTGTCCCCTTATCAGAAAAACACCCCCAAAGCATGATGTTTCCACCTCCATGTTTGGCAGTGGGATGGTGTTCTTGGGGTCATAGGCAGCATTCCTCCTCCTCCAAACACGGCGAGTTGAGTTGATGCCAAAGAGATGGATTTTGGTCTCATCTGACCACAGCACTTTCACCCAGTTCTCCTCTGAATCATTCGCAGACTTCAGACGGGCCTGTACAGGTGCTTTCCTGAGCAGGGGGACCTTGCGGGCGCTGCACGATTTCAGTCCTTCCCGGTGTAGTGTGTTACCAATTGTTTTCTTGGTGACTATGGTCCCAGCTGCCTTGAGGTCATTGACAAGTTCCTCCTGTGTAGTTCTGGGCTGATTCCTCACCGTTCTCATGATCATTGAAACTCCACGAGGTGAGATCTTGCATGGAGCCCCAGGCCGAGGGAGATTGACCGTTATTTTGTGTTTCTTCCATTTGTGAATAATCGCACCAACTGTTGTCACCTTCTCACCAAGCTGCTTGACGATGGTCTTGTAGCCCATTCCAGCCTTGTGTAGGTCTACAATCTAGTCCCTGACATCCTTGGACAGCTCTTTGGTCTTGGCCATGGTGGAGAGTTTGGAATCTGATTGATTGATTGCTTCTGTGGACAGGTTGTCTTATACAGGTAACAAACTGAGACTCCTTTTAAGAGAGAGCCCCTAATCTCAGCTTGTTACCTGTATAAAAGACACATGGGAGCCAGCAATGTTGCTGATTGATAGGGAATCAAGTACTTATTTGACTCATTCAAATGCAAATCAATTTATAACTTTTTTATGCATTTTCTGGATTTTGTTGTTGTTATTCTGTCTCTTAAAGTTCAAACAAACCTATCATTCAAATTATAGGCTGATAATTTCTTTATCAGTGGGCAAACATACATAATCAGCAGAGGATCAAATAATTCCCCCCCCCCCCCCCCCACTGTGTATATATAAATAAAATTAACATTAATAAAATGTATATTCGTTGTTATATTCTAATATTTTATTATATAAAAATTTACTTATTGAAATATATTAATACAAAAGTTAATATAAAAGATGAATGATGAATTCTGAGCTCAGCTTAGTCAAAATATGTTTTAAAAGCTTTCTGAAGACTGCAAAAACACCAGCAAATAGTGTGACCATGACACTTTGGAGCTATTTTTGGAGAAAACATTCCCGACATTATCTAAACCCCTGAAAGCCAAGCAGTGCATTCGACATAGAGAGAAAATTAAAGCCTTCATTTGCTTTGAAGGCCTCAAAGGTCTTTGACATGTCCTTTAAGCGAAGCCTTGTGTTTGTGTGTGTGTGTGTGAGGGACGCAAACTGTCCTTCAGTAGATAAGGCAGTAAGTGCTTATCAGATTTCCTCAGCTAAATGAGAAGGCTTATCAATCCTCAGCACGGCTCAGTGAGGACACGACACCTGTGCAAATCACGCTCACAACTTTTAACATCTGAAATGTGATTCTCCAGTAGTTACTTCCCAAAGTGAACAAAACTCGTCTGATGGCCTTTAATTGTTTCTGCATGTACAAATATACATCCATAATATAATATAAGAGAAACAGTGGTGTTTCAAGCGAGCTAACTACTGCTTATATGTACTTTTACTTAGTAATCTTTGGCATGCATTGTGTTAGCTTGTAACTTGAATAATACACAAAATCATGTGCTAAACAAAAACATTTGCTAAGTACCTTAGTGAACACATCAGTGGTGTTTGCTAAGCGATTACTATTTCTATTACTATTAAGAACTAGTCAGAGTGTAACTTGTGCTAAGGAAACTAATGATTCTTCAAATCATGGGCAAAAACGCGCTCAGAACAACTTGCTGAATTTACTAAGTAAACTTTTGTTAATAAAAGTTGATTATGGAAAAACTAAAACTTACGGACCCAGCTTTAATATCCTACTCCTTTTTCTTCTCTAACAGATGTCTGTTGTACGTGCTACAGCTACTCAAACATTGAACTAAATAAATCAAGTAAAAACTTTTCCCAAAACTACTTTCCAAATTTAGAAATAATTTTCCTTCATTTAAGTAGTATGAGAGTTCAACTATTTGTTAGCATAGCAACGTGATACTTCCTGTTTCCTTTTCCGCTAGGCCGTCTCGTTTACTTCTAAGTTGAGGATTTCAGAGGATTCGACCTCCGCAGGGCGCAGCCTCGAAATGAGACACATCTATTATTATTATTAATCTACTGAGGGTAATTGGTTTGTTTGTGCTACATGATACCTCAAATCATGCACTAAAAACCACTAATCCTAACTTTTGCTATGCAATAACTATTACTAATACTTACCATTAGCCTTAGTACTGATCTTCAGAGCATCATTTGTTAGTTGTGTTACAGACATGAATGATCCCTCAAACTATTAGCTAAAAATCATAGTACCTTAAGCAGAGTTTCCTAAACAAGCTAATGCTAATACTTAAGTAGCCTACTCAAGGTGTTATTTAGTTTGTGATACATGAATAATACTGCAAACCTTAGCAGTGTTTGCTAAGCAAACTATTATTAATACTTATTTTCAAATACTAATATTCAGAGTAGGTTTTTAGTTTGAGCAAGAAACTTGCTGGCGGTAAGATTTGAAAATGTAAACATCTAATAAATTATGTCAAAATTATAATATTATGATAGAAATCTGGGATGATAATGCAAATATCAAAAAATGACTGGTTGCCAGCTAGGTAATATTGGTGGTGGTAAAAGTTTACTAAACGGGCTGAAGAAATGGCAGCGTTAGCTGTAATCAGGTTAACAATGCCTTGACTAATCTTTATATGCTTCAATGAGATTATAGAGGGAGGAATTATACCGATCCGGTCAGCCATCTCGCTCTTGGTCATGACGTCAGTGTCGGTGTCGTCCAGCTGGCTGTGGCCCAGATCCTGATGTAGAGACAGCCGACTGTTCTCAGACTCCAGCACGCTCACCTGAGACCGCAGCGCCAGGATGTCATCCGCCATCTTTTGCATCGCCGCACGATAGTTTTCCAGATCCTGCAGGAGAAATAAAAATGGATTTCTACAGACAATATGACCTGCGAATATGGATTTAAATTACTTTCCATTTATGAGTGTCCAATAAGTAGGCTGTACAAACCTAGCTCTAGAAAATATGATGGTATCAGATGGAGATAGCATGGTACTTTGGTAAAGGCCTTTACCACAATTTTTTCTTTCTTTTCAGTTTTGTTCTCCAAGATGGTTAAAAAAATACGTTGTAGTATCTTGTAATTTGGTGTTTATCTTAACATTGATTTTTATAAAGATTAGAACAATATATTTTGTAATTATCATCAATTATTAATTCAGCCTGACAATGTATAAACGCATTTATACTCAACATTCTTTAATAAAGGGCCACAAGTGGTGCTAAGGGTCTGCAAAAAAATTAAAATAAAATTGGGATCTAGAAAAGTATAATTTTTATTTGTAATAATTGAATATGTATAATAAGATTAATTTTATTTTTTTAATAAATACACTCTAAACCAACAAGCTAAACCAGAAATGACAAGTCTGGAAGTTGTGTTTTTTTGTTTTTTTGCAGACCCCCAGCACCACTTGTGTCTCTCTCCAACAGAGGGAGTATAAATGGATTTGTACTATATGAAACATAGCTGCTTTTATATCTTGGTAAGGGTGTAGGAACACAAGGAGATCATCATATTTAAGGGCCATTGGCATCAACAAGTTTAAATATCTATCCTGTATTCGTTTGACAATTAAAAGACCTTGATCAGGCTTGCTTAGGGTTAGGTTTAGGGTTAGGGTTAAGGTCTATGCAAAGAGTGACAGTTGCAGTTTGCTGCCACAAGATGGAATCAAAGTCTCATGTTGAGTTCAGTCGGGATGCTGAGGGCTTCACCACGCCAAAACAAGCTTAACATACATCAGACTGTGTGTATGCGACATTTGACTATCTAATTAACATTCATTTTAATACTTTGCTTAAACCATTTAATCATTTTAAAAGCCAAGACAAATAAACTGTTACTTTTAAAGTGTGGTTGGGTTGAAACAGCCGCTGTCACACATTCAGTCAGTCTGAAAAGGCTTTGCTTGTAGCGCTAGTACAAAGTAATCAATCCTCGGGCTGTAGTTTCTGGCAGATACTGAAACCAGGGAGAACTGAGTACACAGAGGATATATACAGGGATCACGATGAAATCCACCGAGTGAAAGATATTTTCTCCCACAATCCCTTTTCTGAGACTGTTGGGCATTGATCAAAACGTGCTGGCGGCAGACAGTGTCATCTAAAATAAAGTTTGACAGCTAAAATTTTACCGTCACAGTCCCTTGGGAAAAAAAGTAATGTAATGTATTCAGTAATTGTACTGAATGTGTACTTGAAGTGTTCTTCAATCATTACGAAACATAACCATGGTTTTACTACAAAAAAACAAAACATGGTTACAGTAGTTAGTTAAACCATGGTAACCACTAATTAACCATGGTTTTGCTATACTAACTAACTATAGTTTAACCATGGTATTTGTTGTAAAACTGTGGTTATACAAATGGTAATCAATATGCCCAAAAACATACTAGCCTATACTTTTAATAAAACCATGGTTCATTTTCATAAGGGAAATCTTAAAAGTAGGTTATATTTTTAAAAACTGTACTTGCATATAGAAAGTCACTTAAGTGTACTTTAAGCGACACACTTCTTTCGCAACACACTTAAGTATGCTTACTAACACACTTACGAACACTTTTAAAAAGTGCACTTTGTAAATGTCAAAGTAAAAGTTGTACTTATCTTATACAATCTTTTATTGTGCTTTAAAGAAGTAAACTTATTTTGATTGGTTTACTAGCATACTAAAGCACATATAGTATCGTTTTAAATGTCATTTTAAATTATAATTTTAAGTGTTATTAAATACATGACATACACATTTGAATAGAAATTATATGAAAGTATAATTTCGTTTACTATAAATGTTTGCCAGTACATTCGGCTGTACACTTTAACAACATTTCTAAGACAATAAAGTACATATGTACTTATGTCCTACTTAAGTATGTCAAAAAGCACTCTTAAGTTTAAATATTTGCATTTAATATACATTTAAACTCTAAGACATATCATGCAATTAAGTGTCTAAAAAAAAATTACATCCAGTTCCCACTTAAGTATATTATTTAAGTAGATTATTTTCATAATAAATACTCTTTTTAAAAGTATGCTTACACTAAGTATTTTCTTTTTCACAGGGGTACTTAGACATTTAGGCTGAATGGGTCACTCTGGCACGTCAAATTTGTCAACATGTCTTTATTTTGAATAGCTCAGGCACTGAACAATAGCATTGAGACATTAGCATACTACTAAACAGACAGCAGACCAGGGGCATTGTGGGATGTACCACACTTCCAGCCCTCCTTTTGTGCCATTGTGTTAGTCGAATGTCGCACGTCATGTAACATGCCACGAGGCGTCTGCTTTTTGCTCAGGGTCACTGTGTGCAGGAAGGGGGACTGTCAGAGAGTCACATGGGGGGGTCGGGTGTGCAGAAATGGGAGGGGCAGGAGAGGGACCGATTGGGAGATTCCAATCTGGGCCAGTGTGCTTGTAGCTCCCTGGGGTCATCTAAAAGAAATTGAGCGCTTAATTGAAAGGGCACACATGCAAGGTGAGAATGATGATCGGTGATGAGATGGGGCCCGCGGAGGGGACGAGATGGAGGGAATCATCTCAACCCAATGAAAGAGTGAATGGAGAGAGAGATTGGTCCCCGCAGACCATCTGTAGGCTGTACTGTTGCTCCAAACAATCACAGTATAAAAGCACATATGGCCGGCCTCTCTCTTTGTTTCTCTGCGGGATGATTTGCAATGATTCAGTCATGATGAGAAAATAAAAGCCAATACAGTCTTTTCATTTTAACAGACCTTCATACAGTAGAATGAACACTGCAGACATATAAAGGTCGCCTTGAGATGGTCCTCTGAGATTTTATTAAAATTAATGTGGTATGAGTATTAATAAAAATAACAACAGAATAAAGTATACTTTGTTTTATCTGTACACTCGGATATGTCACAAATATCACCATCAGCACAGTACATTTTTCTAACCACGCACTCTTTATGCTTAGCTCTCTTATGCACCTTGCACCAATTAAATCGCCCATAAGGTGGCAGCACATCAAAAAAGCAATAGAGAGATGGAACAATAATAAACTATTATTAGGATGTATCCGAAATTGTCCCCTATACCTTCAAATGTATTTTCATTTCATTTATGCATTTAGCAGATGCTTTTATCCAAAGCGTACTTACAGTAAATTCAGGCTATACATTTTTGGTCAATATGTGTGTTCCCTGGGAATTGAACCCACAACCTTTTGCACTGCTAACACAATGCTCTACCACTGAGCCACAGGAACACTTCATACAGTAGAATAGTGCACTGTAAGTCACAGTGAATAATCTCGAGTGCACTCATTTAATCCCACAATGCACTGCAAAAACGAGTGTACAACCGATGTAGACTCAACGGCTAGAGAATCCTTTGAAGGGCTAGAGTATACTTTGAAGGGCTATGCATTTAGCTTTCACGTCAAAAATGAAGGATAATTTGGTTCACATCAAAAATGGAGAATTGTCAAAATTTCTCACCCTCTGGACATCAAATATATAAATGAGTTTGTTTCTTCACACAAACAGATTTGGAGAAATGTATCATTAAATAATTTGTTCACCAGTGGATCCTCTGCAGTGAATGGGTGCCGTCAGAATGAAAGTCCAAACAGCTGATAAAAACATCATAATGATTCACAAGTAATTCACACCACTCCAGTCCATCAATTAATGTCTTGTGGAGTGAAATGCTGTGTGTTTGTAAGAAAGAAATCCATTATTAAAGCACTTTTTAGCTATGATGAAGAAATAAACTCAGCTACATCGTAGATGGCCTGAGGGTAAGTACATTTTCAGTAAATTTTCATTTATACGTGAACTATTCCTTTAAGAAAGTAAAAAAAAAGTATGAAAGTCTTTTGAGAAAACACAGAACTTCTGGGAAACTTCTTTAGCAGTGACATACATAACAGAAATCTACAGTTTTGTTACTCACTTTAGTTTGATGTTCAGTGACTTCACCTGCATGCGGGTTATCTTCTAAATCAGGCATTGGTGGACTAAAAAGATAGTATTTACAGCAAAGAAAATTAAGTAATTATAGGTTTAAACCAAAGCCAAAAACTGTTGATAAGTGTATAGCAAACATCAAGTGATACTTATTTACCTTTTGAGTGGTGATTGAACATCAAACGTTCGGTTGAGCTGAGACGTTTTCTGTGGTACAGATTCTGTCCTCGTCTGAGTTTTAGTTTTTTTGAGGAGGTGAAGATACTCCGCCAGAATCTTTGAGAGAGCGTCATGGGACGGCAAATCATAGAGATCCCTTTCCATCTGAGAGACAAACAAACAGCGTGCTTAATAACAGATCCTGAGAAAAAGCAGTAGCGACAACTGCCATTTCAACAATATGTTGGTATACAACAGGTTACCTGTGCGTTGGCAGGTTCACTCGGTGGTTTCTCTGAGTTCTGCATGAGGCCAGACGATTCACAGCTCTTGACAGGAATATTAAACAGCTGAATGAATGGCTGGACTGAAGTGACAGCTCTGACTATGTTAGCAACCTGGCCTTGGGTTTCCACAACACAAATCCTGCCTGGCAACTTTATAGTTGCTAAACACAAAGCATTCATGCAGATGTAGCTGTCAGTATAAAGTCAAACACCACTTGTATTGCATTCAAATTTTAAATGCTTGAATTTGAATTAGCTTTCTAGCTGTTTTGTGCTAAAAGAGCACCATCCTGTTTCCTGAAAGGCCGTGATAGATCGATACTGCAGATGCACAGGCTCTGGTCTGGTCTGAGATTGATTAGCAGCGAGTGCTAATGGTTTGTTCTCATGCTGTGAGGAGCTTGTTTCTTATTCTGCGAGTGGCTGTCAGCTCAGCACGACACCTGTATGCCTCCAAATACAATGTGTTCCTCTCTCCACGCCAAAGGTTACTGTGTATTAATATTCATTAAGCAGCGCCATCAATCATTAGACAATCATCTAACACCACTGAACTCTAAATATTGTTTTGCTTTAAAGGACATAATGGAAATATGTGTTTTCTGAAAGTAGGCCGCAAAAGCAGGTTAATCAGGATATGATGTCAGAACCAAGAGGAAATTAACATACTGTATGGTTAGCCAGTCATAACGTAAGCCATTTTCATTACAAAAAGGGGAGGCGGGGGGGAGGCAGGGTAGTCATGTAAAAAGTCTTAGTTAACATTTAAAATGAAAAATAAATACATAAAATATATTTGTAATTAATTACAATAATTATAGTATTACATATTATGTATATTATTATCATAGCCACTGTATTTTATAGTATTATATTGTATCTATATTATTTTAACTGTTTTCTATTTGAATATATTTTTAAATATATTTTATTCTTGTGACACAAAGCTGTTATGTTTTCATATTTTGGAAAATATTTATTTTAAATGTTTAATTATTGATATTATTGATATTTTATATATATATATATATATATTATTTTATATAAATTAATTATTAAATAAAACACTTTTTTATTATTAGAAGAGAAAAACAAATATTAACACATTTCTTATTATTATCATCATTGAAAACATTTGTGCTGCTCAATATTTTTGGGCAGCTAGTATATATATACTGTATATATGTAATGTATTTCAATTGAAATGAAAATTTTGAATCTAATATATATATAATTCAAAACTATATTTATAAATGCTGACATTAAATATATTACAACAAAGGGTTTTACCTTAAGTGTGTGTGTGTGTGTGTGTGTGTGTGTGTGTGTGTCTGTCTGTCTGTCTGTCTGTCTGTCACGTCCAAATAGGATGTGTTTATCAGCGCTAGAGACACATCACTCTCATGAGACACAAAGCATCACTGCGGCAAACAGCCACGCTGAGACAATATGCAATTAGTTTACAACCAAAACGGCTTTGTTTTGGGGAAAGAAAAACATAATTTTGGAGGCTATAATTGCTATTGCAGATTTGTCATATTTTTAATTACTTTCGTTTTTTTTACATGAATGAATCAAAATGATTGGTCCCTCTAACTCGTATTGCTATGGCAACACGGCAGGCCAAAGCCCATCAGGAGCGCTGTGTAGAATTCCTCAACCACACAAACACTGGACCGGGTGAAATCTGCTGCCAGTCAGATGAAGAAAACAAAAACAGACCTAATGCAACAAAACTAATCCAAAGATAAGCCTTATTCTATTCATAGGCAATGTGCTTTATTTCTTTTTAATTAATACAAATAATATCCATTTGTGGAAGTCTGAGCAAGTATTTGATTGCATTTTAGACCTCAGAATTTCCTCTAAGGCTTAAAATATTAAAATCATAAGCAAGATCTAATAAAGTAAATATTACTCCTCTAAAGCGACTGCTTTAATTCCTAATGAATTATTCACCCTTTCCTTGCAGCGATGTGCTCTGAAAGAGACGAAGAGACTGCATCCAGTGGTTCAGAAAGCCTTTATTTCACATTCAGACCAGCAGAACAGCAGATCTGAGCCATCTCCATCAGTCCGGGGTGGATCGGGACGAAGATGTGAGAGAGAGACTGACAGACGGGTGAGAGGCCTGGGACTCAGATTGGCCGGTGATTGCGGTGAGCCGAACGCTTGGCGCTGTCTTTTTTATCCCGACATCAGTATTCAGCACACATCCTACTAAACACAGCAAATGGGGCTTCAGACGACTGACAGGACTGAGTCTGCCACCACACGGAGCTCAATTACCCTCAGAACGAGGCGACGTCTCCAGAGTCTCCTTCACCGACACGCTCTCTCCGTCTCCTTCACTTCATCTGTGTCCTTTCCAGCATCCGTTTCGCCTCACCCTTTCCTGTTTTTAAATATATGACATTCTGTGATTTAATAATTGAATAGCTTTTAAAACACGTATAATGAGAATGTAACACGGTACAATCTAAAGTAAGCTATAGGCCAGTGGTTCTCAAACTTTTTACACCAACTACCACCTCAGAAAATATTTGGCTTTCCAAGTACCACCATTATGGCCAACATTAAAATGCAGTAGCACTATGCACAGAAAATACAATAAACAAGTCAGTTTTATTCCTAATAAGAATATTTATCATTGTCAGCTTCTTAAAACATTGTAAATACAGTTTGAACATTAACACCACACTGTGCTTACTTCCAGGTAAATAAAAAACTTAATTATTAAATTCAAATATATTGTACCTAAAGATGAAATAAAAACTGTACTGTACTTAAATAAAGATTAAATTAAAATGTATCGTACTTAACATTTAAGTACAGTAACTTACAGTTTTTATTTCACCTTTAAGTATCAACAATACATTTTCATTTAATCGTCATTTACGTACAGTACAGTTTTTATTTATCTTCTAAATAAAAGTACTCGATTAGGAAAAAAACAAAATGAACACTGGCTGTAAGTGTAGCTGCAAGTAACAACAATCAGGCCACGTGTCCACCAAAGCCAGCTGAAAACATCCAGCTGTGAGGCTTGGGAGGGAAGTAGGCCTACTTTCTTTTTTTGTTTGAGACGCTATGGTTGCTATGATATCCGCAGAAGTAATATGACAGACGTATCACGAATAAAATGTTTCTCCAAGCATTATTTTTCATAACAATATTATGGTACTCCGGCAATTCCATCTGGTAAAGACATAAGGTGTGTTCGACTTCATGCAGTGCCGTGAAAACCGATCGGCGGCTGACTTGAAGCAGTGCATGCTGGTTAGAAAATAAGACATTTAAATATCATTACAGGCCGGCGCAGTTTGTCCAGAGCGACTGCAGGAGCGCTGATGACGACACAGCTGTTTCACGATTGGCCAAATTCACCTCATGACAACAATGACGTGTGTTTCTAACATCTTCAAGTCCAATACAGCTCACACATCTTATTTTACTTGGAAAATATCACATTAAGCCTAACTTTGAACATTTTATAAAAGAGATTAAACAATATGATACTACATTAGATCAAATTAAGAACAAAAAAGCAAGAAAGACCTGAGGCTTTTTGTTACTTTAAATTGTTGTCATTTTTTTCCCTGGTATGAATTGTTTAATTTGGCATATTCTTTTGAATGTTTATTTGTTGTTGTACTTGTTGTGAGTTGAATATCCTTGTACAAACCTTTGTTTAACTTTGCATTAAAAAATACTGCTCACAAATCTGTTTTTAGAACAGTAAAGGCTTTTTTACTGTATAGTCGCAAAGTTATTTGAGTCACATTTAATAAAAAGCACTGATAAAAGCAAATATACCCCCAACTATATTGGTATTTAAATAGTATATGTTTATGTTTAACTTTACAAATAATGCATGTATTTACTTCATCTGTGATAAGAGTATCCAAACACCACGAGAGCATCACTACCGGGAGCAGTCTGCGCTTTCGATTCTGCCCCCGACTGCAAGCGGCTACTTTCGCCTACAGGTCTGCATGGCACTGCATGAAGTCGAACACACCTATAAATTCTCGGAGATAAGCAATAGGTGTGTTCGACTTGAAGCGGCGCTGCGCAGAATGACATCAAAATACCGCAAGAGTGATAAGAGAGCAGACGGATCCTGATGCTTTCGAATCGCTCTCTCGATACTTTAATGTTATACACTGATCAGTCTGCGCAGCGCCGCTTCAAGTTGAACACACCTAATATTAACTTCTCCATTGTTTTTCAGTATTAGTACACGCGGCCTAATTTATATTTAATTCAGAGATTCCTCTGCGTACCACTATAGCAGGGGTGGGGGAAATTGATCCTGGAGGGCCGTTGTCCCTGCATAGTTTAGCTCCAACCCTAATCAGACACACCTGAAGCAGCTAATCAAGGTCTTCAGGATGCAGTTAGGTATTTCTTTTCCAGGGTTTTTCAGGGTTGGAACTAAACTCTGCAGGAGAGTGGCCCTCCAGGATCAACGTTCCCCACCCCTGACCTAGAGGACTGCTACCCAAATACTTTCGGGTTTTGGGTCGGGTTCGGGTTAATGTTTAATGGATAGCTTCGGGCTCGTGTTTGTAGCTAAACCAAAACTATATGCAGAGGCTTCGCTCCTTTCATAGACGCATACACACACACATTATTGCACACAGATATCAGAGATTGCGCAGTGCACAAACAGCACGGAAACTTTATTTTAAAATAGCTTCGATAGGCTACTAACTCGCAAGTTGCAACGTAATATTTCTCTGCAATGAGGGGGTAAGCCTCATTGCTTTCAGAGAGAGACGCGCAGAAGCGGGTTCACTTGTACGCGCAACTTTCATCCCTCTCTCTCTCAATCTGTCTGTCTCTGCCTCTCTCTCTCTCTGGCTAATTCAAATAAATTATTCATTAATTCAAATAAATACGATATTATATAAGATCTTAAGTCTGATTTAAAGTAGGCTGAATGCTAACGAGTCTTAACTGACAAAAATGACCATAATTTGCACGGTGAAATAATTTTTGTCTTGTCCATACAACCATTCATAAACTCGGCAGAATGTATGCGACCGCTGCACCTGATGTTCATATACTTCATAACTGGTAAGTGTTTTTTATTTTGCCTTGTGAAATGGCTAAGCTTTGATGAATCTGTTTCTTTGTGTAGCCTATTTGTTTACTGACTGTTGCATGCAATCGTGAAATGCAGCCTTTTGTTATATATTTTTTTTTATTGTTGGCTATTCGTTGTGGGGGGAAAAAAGATTTTAGGTTCGAGTCGGGTTCGGGCTCTAAA
>QVTF01018262.1:27500-111109 GCA_003573665.1 Oxygymnocypris stewartii
ATTTTTCAAAGACGGATTTTCTCGCTCAAGTTCACATGAGACCTAAAGCGCATCCTGTTTGCTTAAAAGCGCAACGTTTCGTTGTTATTCTGAGTGCACACAAATAAACGTAGAGTCTTTACAGATTCGAAAGATGTATTAGGCTACTTTTATCTGTATGACCAAGAATGACGGAGATTTTAAGAGCAAGTGAGCGCACCGGAGCCTGTCCTGCAGCAAACGCGCTTCCACACAAACACTTCAATAGCGCACGTTTCTCTAGGTTAACATCATATTGAGCGGCAATGTAAAGTTGCTACTACATACATCTTTCAGATGAAAAGCCATATTTGAGGTTGATGAATGATAGGTGAGCGTTTGGATGGCCTGCCCGATTGTATTACCACATAGACCAGCCGTTAACAATCTGTCCATCACGGACTGCGAGCCTCTAGTTCAAAGACTCGTTCTCGCCCCCTACAGTGCAATTCGGCTAGGTATACATCCGCGCTAAAATATCAGGGTGAAAGTCATCATAGCTTGCGTAGTATAGACCCAGCTCCCAACCCAACTTTGAGAATAGATTAACGGCGATATTTTTTTTATCGCCCGATAAGAGTCTCGCGTTAACGCAGCACGTTAACGCCGATAACGGCCCACCACTAATATATATATATATATATATATATCACACACACACACACACACACACACACACACACACACACACACACACACACACACACACACACACACATATGTAAATATTTCTTAAATATATACATGATATATACATGCATATAACATATTTATATATATATATATATATATATATATATATATAACTACATTTAATTCTATAAATTATGCATTAAGATGCTATGTGATATATAAAATATATTACAAATGTAAAGGTACAAATATATGAATGTACTTCAAATAAAATATATTATATATATATATATATATATATATACATACATAACTATTTTCCATAAGTATTATATTATATTATATTACAATAACATATTTTAATATATAAAATGTATATGAAATTGAAATGTAAATTTAAACATGGCGATTGGTGTGATACTGTATTCTACAATGAATGTATGCACATGTTGTATACAGTGTATTAATATAAAATACATTTTAGCTGGGCCAAGACCTGTATACAAACTTTTACATCGCAGTGCTGATAATCCTATTTGTTTGGTGAAATCACATTTATTAGATGTGCTCAGCATGTATGAGCTCCAATGACTGATCCTAATTCATATCTAATACTCTAAAACATCATTATCACTGCTTAAATCCATCTACATTCCATTGTTTGCCCTGGATACGGCACACAACGCTATGTGAATTAAATCAATTGATTCCCAATGGGCCGGACAGGCTGGCCATGATCTCAGTAATGCCTCGTCAGCAAAGAGAATGTGCTTGAGTGAAATGTGTGTGTGTGTGTGTGTGTGTGTGTGTGTGTGTGTGTGTGTGTGTGTGTGTGTGTCAAGGACAGCAGCTTTTGTTGAAGGACACGTCGACTCCCCTTAAGCGATTCCCACTCAATCAGACGAGCTCAGAAAAACCAAATATGAGATTTAGAGACGGAAAATACCTTGACATAACCAGAGGAAACCAAAAACATGCCAATTTGATTTAAATACTAACAGATATAGGACTATAAGACACACTAACTACCTAACCTAACTATGCCTAACTACCCACAATCCAATGCAAATCTCTCAAATCCCCAACAAGCGGCACTTTGCCATGTTTAAAAGCAACTGTTGCAGTCTGCATTTCCCAGAAGGCTCCAGTGACCTTTCCACAGCGCAAAACATGCAGAACTTAATGGTGCACAGCAAATCTGACATTTACACACGCCTGACTGCTGATAAAAAAAAGCTAATGGTTTTCATGCCCAACAGGCAAAGGCTTTAGATCGGAGAATGGCTTTGAAAGGTGCTTTTTACAGAAAACTTTTATTTTCAGTATCTAGATATCAATCTTTTTGAACCGAGGATAGCTTTCATAATCCCAAACTGTTTGTGAGCCCACTTGCATGAAGAATTCAGGCACTTTTTGCACATTTGAGGTGAAGAACGGATCTAGACAGATGTAGATCAGTAAATCGGATCTTGACTAGATCAGTAAATCAGTGTAGTCTAACATAAAAAGTAAGCTGGACACCCGGGGTGAAGCCAGGGAGGAGGCGCCGGGAGTCTGGGAGATTGATGGGAAGGTAAAAGTATGATGTGATTCATGTTTGGCAGGTCTGCGGCCGGGTATCAGATTCAGATCAGAGCTCTCTCAAAGCCTGTGGCTGTAATGATGCACGTCTTTATTAGAAAATGCATTAGCGGGCACCTCCATTAAAGCAGTAGATATCCCATCATTCACTATCAATGCTGATGTCAGAGTCTTGCAAAAATCAAATCAGATGTCATAATTTCAATGTACTATGCCTGAATGAAGTCATGCATTAGTGCAATCGGTTTGTGAGATTTCATTTCCATTCATGTGCAACAGAAAATGCATGTAATATTGAATTTTACAATAGTGAATTCATTATTTATTATACAACAGTTGGTCCTCTTATTTAATCTCAATCTCTGATCAACTTATTTGTTCATAAACACAGAATCATTCATGAATGAAACAAGTGACTGTCTTTAGGAGCATGCCACAGATTCAGTCATTCAACCAATTAATTTACAAACAGTGATTTATTCAGTAAGAAAACAAGTGACTGTCATTAAGTGAATCATTGACTCATCTGATTCATTAATAAACACTAATTAAAGAACGAAACAAGGGAGTGTCTTTATGAGCAAGTTATTAAATTAGCCATTCAACCAATTCATTTAAAACACTGATTTATTCAGTCAGAAAACAAGTGATTGTCTTTAAGAGTGAATCATTGAATCAGTCACTCAACCAATTCATTTAAAACACAAAACAGTGATTGCCTTTTTGAGTGAGTCATTTAATCTTTCACTCAATGGATTCATTCAGGAATTGAACAAGTGATTGTATTTATTTGAGAGTTTTAAAATTGATTTATCGATCCGAATCATTAATAAAACGAATTAATTCAGCAACAAAGCAAAACATTTATGAGAGAGCCGGTGAATCAATCACTCATCAGATTTATTCAAAACACATTTAAGAACAACACAAGTGAGTATTTATAAATGAATCAGTGAAGTGACTGTATTTATTAGACTCAACAAACTTCTTTTTTTCAAAAATATTGATTTAATCAGGATTGAAACAATGACTGTATATATATCATAGATTCACTGAATCGTTCACTTAACAGATTTGTTAAAAAACACTCGTTCATTCAGGAACTAAACAAATGAACCTTTTTATGGGTGAGTCGTGATATCATTCACTCAATCAATTTGTTCAAAAACAAGATTCACTGAATTAACGTATATCTCACTTACAACTGTACTATACTCTTTTTTTCCAGAGGCTTTTCTCGATTATTTATATTACATAAAACAGAAGCCCTGGAGAATGACATCCTGTTGCATTGTCTAATAATATTTAACATATTTAATGTCTACACAATCTACCCATCTTTTAAGTGGTCATGTGAGGTTAGTGAAACCTACCAGCACAGACACACTTACTAGAATTGGTTTAAAATGAATGACTGTGCTGGAGTTCATTACACTGATTGCTTCTTCTTTTTACTGACACTATACCCTTTGGTCCACATGTCTGAATCAATGCTGCATTGTGCTGTAGTGCTTCCTCAGCCGTTTACATAAAGATATGCATCTAAACTCTACAGAGAATGGTGTACACATTCAATTGAGTAAGTGATTACAATCAAACTCTATCTGAGACTGCAGACATGGAGTCCATGGACGGAAATTGAATTTTCGAGGTTTAGAGTGACAAAACGAACCCCTGGTAGCATAAAATAGAGGGAACAAAATGCAGATTAAAAAAGGATCATTGTAGGAGGGAAGCAGGAGACCTCTGACCCCGCTATTATTCAGCCTGTGTGTAACCACATGATTTATATAATGACAGCTCAGTGTAAGGCCTTTTAGATTGGGGGAGATAGACAGGGCCATTAGTGAACATACAGAGAGAACAAAACATCAAAGATTGAAGAAACAGAGCCATCGCATAAGAATTTAAAGGGATAGTTTTAAAAAGTAAAATTACTCATCCTCATGTTATTTTAAACCTCTTTCTTCCCTCTATGAAAGGAAGATATTTTATATTATCCATTATATGGACAAAACATTTGAACATTTTTTCAATGTATATACATTATATATATATTCTTTTGTGTTAAGTGGAAGAAAGTACATTATTGGTTGGAGTAAGATTTCTGAATGTTTTTGAAAGAAGTCTCTTCTGTTCACCAATGCTGCAAAAACACAGTAAAATCTGTAATATTGTGAAATTTTATTACAATATAATATAAATGCTTTCTGTTTGAATATGTGTTAAAATATAATTTATTCCTGTGATCAAAGCTGAATTTTCAGCATCATTACTCCAGTCTTCAGTGTCAGATTATCCTTCAGAAATCATTGTAATATGCTGATTTGATGATCAAAAACATTTATTATTATAAATGTTGAAAATAGTTGTGCTGCTAAATATTTTTGTGGAAACCGTGATTTTCTTTTGCCTTCAGGACTCTTTAATGAAAAGCAAGTTCAAAAGAACAGCCTTTTTTAATTATGTTTTTTTAAATATCCTATTGCTTCTGATTAACTGAATGCATCCATGCCGAATAAAAGCATTAATTTATAAAAAAAAAAGAAAGAATGTAAGTCATACAGGTTAATGATGGTGAGTGACATGATGGTGAGTAAATAAGGACATCATTTTATTTTGGGCTGAGAAAAAAGACTAACACAAAAAGTGTAAATGTCTCATGCAAAAATGTTGCCTTATCTGACAGTATCAAGAACAAAAGACACAAGAATGTAATATTTTCTAATAATTTTGAAGATCTTTTGATCTTCGCACTGGTTCAATGAGAAACCAAACTTTTATTCCACTCATTGCTTTCCCAGTCTGCCGTATCGCTCTCTCTCGTGCACCGAGCTGCTGTAAACAGATACAGCTCCATCCCCAGCGTTCAAAGCGGCCCGGCAGAGCCTGTTTACACAAAACGCCTCCCTCCTTTCTGTCCTTCTCTTCTCCTCAGCGAGCCACTGGAGTCTCTTATCAGAGCTCAGCAGGAGCGTCGTTGAGTCCGTAGAGCTCAGAAATGCAGTAAATAACCGCTGATAGCGCAGGTGCTAATAAAGCTGTCTCACTCTGTGAAAATTGAGACAGTCACAGTTTATTTTGTGTATGCAGGTCCAGAAACAGGCATGACGAGCCAAAAACGTGACCTTGCGAGGGACACAAATGTTTTTACACTCGACAAATGCTAAAGAGACAAGAATGGCATTGACTTTCATTAGTATTCCATTCGAATGCTACGAATTAACAAAAACACAGCCTTGAATGCTTCAAAGCACCTGTTGTTGGGGAAAATGGCCTTGAGCGGCTGAATTTGCAGAACATCTCTACAGTGATTGCCTATCTCAAGTATCCACCCACACGCTGCCTACATAAACGGATACGCCTTCGAATCCCGACAGCCTGACTCTGCCTTTGTCTGTCAAGGCCGGCGGAGCGGTGTATATGCCTGCTGTGGAGGTCTACAGGCTGGAATAAGCTGTTGAATTCCAGGGCTGGCGGATTGCGGAGGCTGTCATTCATGACCTTGACAGTGCAGTGAAGCGAGTCAAAGAAAATACCTCTATATGAAAGTGGGGTAAGAATGAGAGCTGTCGCCTATAGCTGGAGAGAGAGTGTGGCAGTATGCATTCAGTCTCGCTCAAGCGTGAAGCAAACTAAGCACTAAGATACTTTTTGTATTTTTGGCGTTTATGCCCTTATTGTGATAAGACACTATATATATAGACAGGGAGTTAATTGGGAGAAAAATATCAGGATTGGGAATGGTCTGCGAGCTGAGACTCGAACTCAAGACACCCAAATTGCAATGGCGCTTTATGTTGGCACCCTGTCCACAAGGCCATTGTCGGCGCAACAGTACTAAGATACTTTTCTTAAAATTACAATTACTTATATTTGATGAAGTTGGAATTATTCTGTTATTTCTCTGTTTAATACTGTAAAGCAAATTACTCTTTAAAACAAATTATACTGTATAAAGTATTATAAGAAAAAAGGTATGTATGATGAATGGACGAAACAAAATATCAGTCATAATGGGAGCCAACTTGGGCCAGTAAACAACCACCACCCAAAACACCCTATCAGCCAAACAGAAACACCCTGGAATCATATAGCAATTCCACAGTAACCACCCAAAACACCCCAGCAACCATCTAGTGAAACTCAGACAACCAAAAGTTTTTGTCTGGCGGCCAAAACAAATAAGCACAAAAATGTATATGCCATAATGTGAACACATTTGACTTGAGCCAGTAAATAACCGCTTAGACACTTTCCTGGAACACCCTGGTAATCATATACAAAATGCACTGTAAACAATCCAGAATACCTTTGCCACACCCTAGCAACCATTCAAAATACCCTTTCAACCAGTTAGCAACACCCTAGCAAACATTCAAAACAAACTTTCAGCCAGCTAGCAACACCCTAGCATGTTGTAGAAACTATTCAAAATACCCTAGCAACCAGCTATCAGCACCATAGCAACCACTCAAAATACCCTAGCCACATTTTTCCACAGGCAAACACTGTAAGGTCTAATTCGGCTTGCAACATTTACCAAAACTCTTCCTCCCCTTTAGTTCTGAACTGTTTCTGTTCTCTTTATACTATAAGATGAGTAAAAAAGCATAAAATGATCTAAAACAAAAAAGCATACAAAAATGCACAAAAACAAAATGCCATACAAACAGCAATTAAAACTAAAACAAAAATGCAATGCAAAAAAACTAAAATGCACTAAAACTGAAACTAGATATGGCGCAAAAAAACAAAAACAAAACGGCACTAAAACAAAAAAGCACATACATATACACTAATACAAAAAAGCACAAAACAAAATTGCACTAAAACAACAAAGAACAAAACAAAAATACATAAAACAAAAAAGCACACAATAAATACACACTAAAACAAAATGATTATACATTATAAATAAAGATATAAAGGGACTCTAAATCAGAAAAACGCCCAACATATATATACATATACACATACACACACACACACACACACACACACAGAACTGTATAAACACAGACTGTGTCCTCCACGAGGTGTCACTGTGGGCCCACTCTGCTGCGTGACCCAACCGTGGCCCTAAAACAGGAAGACCTTTCCCGGTGGACTGCCATCCTGTATAATGGAGAAGCTCAAACTTGCACACAGCATCCTGTTATTCTGCCCAACAGCTCAGGTGCCGGCTTACAGAGTCTGTCTCTGAAACCCCCCACCAACAAAAAACACACACCAGAGCCTACGGCACGTCCACATATGTGTGTGAATCACAAGACATTCCTGTGCTGCTGGAGCAAGACTGCATACATTATTTTATAAGTGAACCCGGAGCATCTCCTGATGGGAATAAAACCAGCCAATACATAAAACAGTGTTTTCATACAGGAAGATGGAGTTATGAGCCTTAAGACTGATACTGAACTGAAGGAGACTGGTGTAAACTGCTTATATTTAAAACTATTGTTTTAATTTGTATTTATTTTGTATATTATATTATATACACAATAATAATACACACATTACAATGCTACCTAAGTATTATAATAAATATGTTATAATATATTTTGTAACATTTTTAACCATATTATAATAAATAAATAAATAGTAAGAATAAAACTAGTGTTTTTTGAGTTTATTGATTTTGCTATCTAACTAACAGCACAGCAGAATCAAAAGACAAAAATGTTTCATCTATGAGGTTTGGCTGATGTCCCATCATGCTTTTTTAGAAACATCCAGCAAGTCACTTTATTCAAGGTTAAAATCAATTTATAGTAGCTGTGTCTTACATTGGCTTCAATAATGTAAAACAACATGTTATCAAAGTGCAGAACATATTGAACAACAAGATTTCTCTGCTAACAAAGATAAAAGAACTTCAGAAACCAGGTCAGAAGCTGAAATCGAGTTCACTACAAAATACAAATGTTTTCAAGCATAAGTAAAGGAGATCACGGGGGAAATATGACCTTTTAAACAAGCAGGAATCTCATAAAGTGCTTTATCCTGCTATGTACTTACTGTATATTTATTGTCCTTTAACTGAGTTCCTCCAATCACAAAATAATGTATAGGAATTCAACTGGAATAGCAACAAGAGCTTTGACTAGATTTGACTATTCTGTTACATGTGGTCTTTCGCAGTTCTATTGATTACATTTTCATTTATGCATTTAGCAGATGCTTTTATCCAAAGCAACTTACAGTGCATTTAGAATTTACATTTTTTTCCAGTATGTGTTCCCTGGGAATTGAACCCACAACCTTTTGCGCTGCTAACGCAATGCTCTACCACTGAAACATTACAAACTATATTGGATTTAAAAAAAATAATTTAATATGTTTTTAAAGAAATTATGGGAATAGTCCCACTATAATTACAGTAATTGTTTTCATTTACCGTATTTCTCTCCAAAAAGACATCTGAAAGTTAAAGAGTCATTTTCTTACGATGGTCCCTCATTGTTTTAGACTGCTGGTAAAGGGTAATCAGATTCTTTCTGAGGCATCCAGAGGGGAAAAAATCAATAGTATATAAGCAGACTTGATGAATTAGAAATTTGTACTCAGTGTGAATATCGATCAGCTTCATGGCGGGTTTTGACAGCTCGTGCAAAAAAAAAAAAATCATTACTGAAACTGAATTTGTTCAATTTTTACGTAGCTGTCATACTGTATATTGCCAAGCGATAGAAAAGATACCTGAGATGTGATTGAGGATTTGGAAAAGAGACATTCCTAAAATTTTAGTTACACACGCATTTCAGGTTTCACAGGAGAATCAGATGTAAAAAGAAAGGTAGAGAAAAGAGAAACAGGAAGTGCCTCAGATGGGTGTGATCTGGGTGTCTTCTGTGAAGCTCTCAGGTCTGATCATCTATAAGGATGGAAGTCCTTCATTCAGACACAGAAGCTATACAAAGATGGATACTGCATGTCAATCTTAGTTAGGATGGAGTCTGGGCGCTGCAAGAATATAGAAACCATATTAGAGCATGATTTGGAAAAAAAATACTATTTCAGTCTTTCTACTTCAAAATGACGTTTAATTCAGTGTGTTACTTGTCATTTCTTAGAAATTGCTAGTAAATCTCACAGATAGTTACAGAGTGAAAATAGTTTTAAATCCTTTTTTCAGTGCATAAACTACCAATCGATAAAGTACTTTGCACAACTGTTGTGCCAGAATACAACTCGAGTTGGACTCCTTTGAAGTGTCGGAAGTTTACTCAACAGGTTTAAACAGTGTGAAAAAAATATATTTAAATTAAAAGTTTTTCTCTTAAAATGTAAAAACAACAGATCTTCCAACCAGATGTATTATTGCTAACTAAAACTATTAAAAATGGTTTTTATTAATAGGAATAAAATAAAATGTCTCACTTTACCTATAATCACATATCTGTTTTGTTTTGCTTTTTTGCATTTGTTTTGTTTTTAAACTTGTCATATTGTGTAGTTTTGCATTGCTCTGCTTTTTGTTTGGTTGTGTTTTGAATTGCTTTGTATTTTACTTTGTTGTTTTGACTTGCCTTATTGTGCTTTGCTTTGTTCATTTGATTGTTTTGCTTTGCCTTGTGTTTTGCTTTACTTTGTCTTTTCTTTGCCTTATTGTGTTTTGCCTTGTTTTTTTTACTTTGTTTTGATTTGCCTTGTTGTGTTTTTTTTGCTTAGTTTATTTATTTGCTTTAAAAAATAAATATAAATACAAATGAAAACAAAATGAATGTAAAAGAATAAAAAAATAATGCAAATTTAAATAAATTAAAAATATCAGATAACATTTTGCCTTGACAACTATAACTCAAATCAGTACACGCGTACACACACACACACACACACACACACACACACACACACACACACACACACACATATACATAAATAATATCAATTCCAATAAAAATGCTAAATTCACATCTCTGAAGGCATGTTTGTGAATGTTTTTTGTAATGTTTCATGACCATTAAAGCAATCAAGATGTATAAAAGTACCTTCATTGGAACACAAATGCATGTCAGAGGAATTCTAATCCATGTTATTACTTGCATGACTGATTCAAAGCAAGAGTGTGAGAGAGAAAACAACAAGCACTTAGAGAGGTCGCCCCAGGATAACCTTGAAATAAAAGCCTTTTAGAGGCTTGGGTCATGGTGTTTCAATTGACACATGAGGGCTGGAGGAAGAATGACTTCCTGGGAGAGGAGATACTGCCCGGTCCATTTGAAAAAAGGCCAATGGACGGTCTCCATCAGCCGGCGCTCCCCACTCCTGTAGACTATTTCAGAGCCGGCGTGAGCTGGAAATGGCTCACCAGACTCCAAACTAATGTCATTAGCAGTGGATACACATCAGCAGGACTAATCCAGATGTTCCGCACAATTACATTACATTACATTTGGGCTTCTCATCTGATCTGACATGAGTCCACGGCATAGAGGGGCGGAGCTACAGACGGACACGACGAGCACGTCCTGTGTGTGAATTCTTAATCCATTTAGTTTGGAAATACAGTAGTAGAAGTTGGGTCACTACAGGTAAAAGCTGGCAAACTGATGCAACAGTTACATTTTCGTATTTGCATTTTTTATACAACATATAATGTACACATTTTAGCATTTAGTTTAAATGTATTTTTGTAAGGGGCTAAGCTATTTGGCATTGTATTATATTTAAATAATAAATGATCTGCATGTGTGCCACGTTACCTGTATTCACCATATCTGTTTTGTTTGTGCTTTATCCTTTTAAATTCTGTGGTTTTGCTTTGTTTTGCAAAGAAATTAACAAAATAAAATACATCGACAATGAACTGTAATAAAATAAGTTTAAGTACTAAAATTGCTCAAACTAAAAATGAAATGAATATGACACAAATGCACATAACACAATTACTACAACTTAAACTAAAATGCTTTGCTTTGTGAGTTGTTTTATTGCCCTGTGTTTTGCATTTTTATTGTTTTGCTTTGGTTTGTTTTTGTCTTTGTTTTGCTTTGTTTTGGGCTGTTTTTTGTTTGTTTGTTTTGTAAAGGAATTTTCCTGTATGGACAGTAATCAAACAGTGAGACATAGATTCAGATGTATGTATTATATGTTTTCTTCTCGTAGTTAGATAAGCATTCTTTGTGTGATGATTTACTATGATTGAGAAGTGATAGAGGTAAGGAAACGCAGATGGTCAAGGGGGCATTTGCCTCCCTTTTCTGTATAACCATTCATCGGTAAACAAACTGGTATCTTTCCCTCTAGAGGAGGGAAGGAGGAGGCCTTGGAAGGAAAGGACTATAAAACAGACCGGCACTGCTTCTCCTTACTTCTTCTCCTTAGCGCTCTCTTGCTCACTTGCTACTTCTTATCTCTGGCTCTCTGGCTCTCTGTCTCTCTGGCTCTCTTCTTATCTCTCTCTCTCTCTCTCTCTCTCTATCTTCTCTCTCTCTCTCCTCACTGACTCACAGCTATGTGTGTTATTTACAAAGGGATCTCTTGCAAGGGAATAAAATACCTTTATTATTATAATTTGGACTCAGAGGTTGTCTCTTACTCAGTGATGATGTTTGTTAGAAAATTGCCACAACAGTTTGTTAATAGTTTTGTTTGTAAAAAAAATACAAGAAAGATACAACATAATTCAATGGTGGGCTGAATAGAATTCATATCCTAAAATAAGAAATAAAAATGACAATAAAGACTAAATTGCTGTTACAGAAAATATACATTCTGCTAATTACTGTTCAGATGTTTGCATTGCAACATCTTTTTCATTAAACCCAGCAAATCTAATCACAGCATTCATATCTCTCTCCCTGCAATTTAAAGGCCTAGTGTGCTCATCTCCGCGCATGGCCAGGAACACGACTCTATATAGCTGGGGTAATGAGCGAGGCGAGACAGAGCATGCTAAGCTATGCATAGTCACACACACAGTCTCCCTTTACTTAAGATTTGATCAGTCCTAATGCATCCACCCTCCTCCACCTGAGCGCTTCTCCCCAAACACACACAATTGACCTTCGGCACCAGCGCTGTCAAAAACAAACTCCCATGCCACAAAATCATTTACATGTAGTCATTTATCACAGTCTGGTCGGTCATGCGCTCAGATATCCCTAACAACACCGAACGTGGGCGGCAGTGACATGTAGTTATGTAGCTTCTAGCTTTATACTTCATTTCCATCCTCCCACACACATATCTCCTGGTATAACTACCACAAAAACACGGATATCGCCCGTATAATGACCAGAGTGCCTCTTTTTAGTGAAGGCAGGCAACCAGTTGCAGTGTTTCTGGGGAGCTGGCCGTGGTGCTGAGACCCAACAAAAGCATCAAAGCCGGGCTGGACGTCTCTGGAAGGGTGTGGGGAGGGTGATTCAATTAGCGAGTTCTAGAGGCCTCCCAGGGGGCATGAGTGCAGAAGTGGGGGACGGTGGAGACGAGGTCTAACAAAGACAAGATCCAACCCCCTCGATGCCCTGACCGGGTCCACCTCATTAGTCGAGCAAGTGGGTGTGCATTAAACATATACTACACAGAGGAGCAAGAGTATATGCTTGTATGTATCCGTGAACTGAATGCATATAATGTATAAGAGTACAGTGTGTGCATACATCCTAAGACATATATACAAGACACCAAGGCCATAGCATCTCTGCTGACGTTCAACAGAAATAGTCTCTAAAGCTCACTGGAACGGCATTATACTGAATTCTAAAGCAACCATTCGAAACATCTCAGCAATGTCAGATTCACAGGTTGAGCTCTACTGAAGAAGCATGTGATGAATTGAGACCTTTTAAGTGAAATCACATGTAAAGCTAAACACTTGCTTTGGAAAAAAGCCACTACTAAGTGTCTTAATTATAAACGTGAAGTTTCAAACACCTCAAAGCTACAAGGATTATCAATATACACCTTTGATTAATAAACAAACCAAGAAAATATTTTAAGAATTCTATTTGTAAATTTCTCTGGATGAGAGTGTGTGCTAAATGACATAAATGTAAACGTAATGTTTCAAACACATCAAAGCCACACAGTTGTATATATACTGTACTTTTTATTTATAAATAAATCAAGTTTTTTGTTTTGTTTTGTTTTTGAGTAAGGTTTGCTTGATAGTTGCTCTGGATAAGTGTTGTTATAGTAACTAAAATAATTAAAAACAGTTTTTGCTCATTTAAATAAAGCTCAAATAAAATAAAATATAAATAATAGATTAAAAACGTAAAAATAAAAAAAGCTCAATATTAATCATATAATAGTAAATCAATAATAAGAATATCTGCTAAATAGTGTAAATATAAATGTTGTCCATTAATAACTTTGTACATATATGTGATTACTCCACATATAGTTTGGTCGCAAATTTAATTATTGTTAAAAACAGTGTATATTATTCTTTCCAACATGTTTATGAATTACTTTGTGATTCAAAGTGTCTTACTGACTCTGAAATACAAATGAGTATGTGTATTAAAAGACAACAAAGAGGACCATGAAAGCAACCACTAACTCTTGTCTCTCTCATTTACTACTAAGATTACTGCTTCCAGTCTTCCCGACTGCCCGGGACCTGTAACATATATCTGAGTTTTTGTTCTAATCAGATTTAGTCAACAATCAGAGCTGAAAGAGTGACATTTTGTTTATCAGTTTCTATTTCGGTGGCATCGTTGGGTAGCCCCGCCTACTCTGAAATCTCATTGGTCTATAATCCTGGACGTCATACATCAAACATCTGATTGGCCTGCAGCGTGGACAAACAAATCATGTTTGTCTGGTAACTTGCTGCATCAGGCTAGTGTTACTGTAAACTTTGAACACTTCAAAGCGTATGGCTTGTTTATATTACTTTTATTTGCCAACCTGTCAAGAAACTGCCTTTTACTTTAAGTTTCATTATTTTGGAGTAGTATTTGATGTTTTTATTTATACAGAGTGTTTTGTAAATACATTTTCCATTTGTTCAAATACACAGCTGAGCATAAAAAACACTGGGGGGGGGGGGACAAGCATTGAGGATTGTAACTTTGAAAAATGGTTAATTTTGTTGTAAAAGCAGGTGAACATCAAACAGAGGAACAACTGAGCCTGTGCACCGTATCGCATGACCAGCACCTGTTCATAGCCTGACATCTGTTCCAGTTGCTGAGTCCCTATCGCTCCCACCTCCACTATCTCAAACCCCTCAGACCAATCCCCTGACTTCATTTCTGTCCCACTGTATCTCTATTTCATACTGAGTTTTATGCAGTGTAAATCCTGACTGGTGCTTCACAGGACCATGTGTATGCAGACGTGCTATCTGCTGGCTGACTACATTCACATTCAAGCCTAACCCTGCTGGCTACTTCACAGACAGCAGATGTCTGTGTTTCTGCATTTGTCGGGCTGTCTGGGTCGGTTTGGAAATGACGGCTGAATTTCAGAAGGCATGGGAGCATCTGTTCAGCCACAAATGGCTTTATGCTGAGACAATTAAGATTCAACTCCTACTGAGATAAAATACCAACATATTTTACTTTGATATGTATAATATTACGTGGTAAATTTAGATGAGACTACTTTCTTAAAACCAGTGTTGCTTAAAGGAACAGTTCAGACAAATATGATAATTTATTCACTCTCAAGGTATCCAAGATATAGATCTTTTGTTTGTTCATCGAAACAGATTTGGAGAAATTTTGCATTACATCACTTGATCAGCAATGGATTGGGCTTGTGCTGATAGATGATAGTATTGTGTATCGATGATAGTCAAATATATCTCCTGTGGCTGATGCCTTTGACGATAGCAAGACGTTTCTTATTATTATTAATCTAGTAATACTATCTAATTAATATTACATCTAATTTATTATAATCAATCACACACGATTCTATTGAGTTTATGAATGCAATGGCCAATCAGAGGTGTTTAGATGAGTAATCTCTGAAACAGTGGAGTTTTGTTGTTCATTGTGCACACTTGCTGATTAAATTCAGCCCTCTCGCGAATAAACAACAATGTGCAGATGTAATTATTAGAGATGTATTTATCAGACAGTGGAGACAGCTTCACTGATTATAACGGGAGTGTTTTCGAAGTGCATAAACTCACACGCAACTGAAGTCAATGTTCTTTGGTTGAAAATTTGGCTTCTCTTAAAGTTGCACTGGATTTGGTTCACTTTCCTGGTACTCATCTACATCTTGTATAGCCTGAGGGTGTCAATTTTCAGCAATTTTAGAAGTGCATGAGGTGTGGTTGATTACATACAGATGTGCATTTAAAACATCTGGACGGTCCTCAGCAGGGTGATGTACGATTATTGGTCTCTATGGAGGACGCACGGTGCCATAACTGAATTTCTCATCATGCCATAAATCCATCAACGATAATTTTAGTTTTAATGAAATGCTGGTTTTGATTTGTGAGAGGTCTGTAGAGCTTGAAATAATTTGCGAAACGAGTGCGCACACACGTACACCTGCCCTTGCCTGGTCTCCTGGCCCTAGCCGCCAATCACAGCAACAGCAGTTGCCAAAGAGATAATTACATAGCGACTGAAGCGCAGCGGTTTGTTCTACACTGATGTGAGATGGAAATTTGTTTTTATTACAGCGCAACAAGCCTCTTCATTTCAGCAACCAACTGGAAAAAAATGTTTAGCATTTTCAGGCCCTCACTTCTGAATAAAAGATCTCCCTTCCCCATAATTCTCAGCACTCTGTGGGTAGAGCTACGAGTATTGATTCACTGTGGGCAGGTGCACGATTTTCACCCCCTTTCAAATGCTACAATATACATGCATAAACATTACAGAAGAAAATTGTCTAAAAAAAAAACTATATGATTTTGAGCTAAAATAATCTGAAAGATACATATTTTCAAATATAAATTCCTGCATTCCTGTATAAATTTTTTTTTTTTCTCTCATCGTCCGGAATCCTGCATCTTAAAATTCTGAAATTCCCATGTGTTCCTTCTCTCTAATCTTCCTGCCCCAACTTAACTAATGATGAAACACATAAGACAGTGATCCCCGACCTCGTCTCTCAGACAGCAGTGAAGGATTGAAGTCTCTATACGATCATCTGTGTGATAGAGCCGGAACTCACACACAATTAACACCCGGCAACCAAACGCACCCTGACTCCCCCACACACTGTCCCGCTGGCAGACTTCCCCATTCACCCACTGCCACTGCACTTGTGAGTGCTTGTTATTTTTATGCAAATCGCAACAATAATGATATAAAAAGAAAGCACTGCTAATTTGAAGGGCGTTTCTCTACATTGAGCAGCTAATTAAGAGAATTTCCTAAACACCCACTTTACGATAATAATAAAAATGAGAACTACATTTGACATTTTCTTCTGGGTGGTTGCTAGGCATTTGCTTTAGTAGTATGGGTACACTCAAAGTCTCTTTAAGACAAGTCATGTCACTCGGCAGCCATCTTTGAAACGCCTCTCGGGCATCCAAGTGCAGCTCCTATCACTTTGAATGGGGAAACATCAATTCTCCAAAACTGTTCACTAAGCTTACGATTAAATTTCATATTTGAAATCACCAATGAAATCGGACAACAACTGTGTCATAAATGTTGTTTATTTTGCTCAAATAGCATTATAAAAAGCGTATTTTTCAGGCTGGACCAGCCGGTGCGCATGCGCAGTCCTGAGCACGCGTCTCAGCGCAACGGAGACTTCTAACGGCAGCTGCAGTGATGCGCTGACTTTAACAATTAGCTCTTTCATTCAGAAGGCGGGGCTTCCTTGGATTGAGCGGCCATATTAAGCGTTGCATTTTTCCCCATTCAAAACTATACGAGTGACATGTTTTAGAATTCTATAATCTTTGGTGCTAAGAAGTTACTACTGTGTTCTTGCTGCATTCTAGGGCATTGCTACTGTAGGTGGTTGGTAAGACGTTTGACACCGTGTCTACACAGAATGTGAGTGGTGCAGCGCAAAACAAAAATTCAATAGAGCCCATTATAAGTGATACCATCTACATGACAAATCCCTAACAGTTAACTCGTGCCTTGTTCTTTTTTTAACTACTTACAGAAAATACAAATTATTTGCAACGATCGCTTTGTTGTGTCTGGTGTAGACAGTGTCTAGATGTTGGCGAGAATGAATCTCATTGGTTCTTACAGAATCTCAAATGTGCTGTGTAACACGAGAATACATCTCATTGGTTCTTACAGAATCTCAAATGTGCTGCGTAACACGAGAATACATCTCATTGGTTCTTACAGAATCTCAAATGCATTTTTTTCTGTGAACTATCTCTGTAATTTCAAACAAATCCCTAAACTCAAAGTATAAGCAATAATCAGAGGTGGAAAGTAACGAATTACATTTACTCGCGTTACTGTAATTGAGTAGCTTTTTTGTGTACTTGTACTTTTTTAAGTAATTTTTTTAATCTGTAATTGTACTTTTACTTAAGTATATTTTGTGGGAAGTATTGTACTTCGCTACATTTTAAAACACATGAGTAACTGAGTAAAAAAAAATTGCTCCGTGGAAACAACTGCAGCGAATAATAGGCAGAAGAAGAAACTGGCGCTAAAATCACAAGATGCAGATGCAGACGTACAAGACAGGCGTTATTGGTGCAGACCCAACTGAAAACCAGACCCCGTCATATTCTGCTGAAGTTGAACTCAAAGGAATGAAGTGAACCCCTGGCCATATATTCATGCTCTATTATGCAGTGTAAGCTGTGTTTGCCTCGGGAGACCGAACTAACAGCTTATAAAATCTCGACATCAACCCTTCGCAAGCATGTAGAGATAAGGTAAATACTTACATCATTGCATTGGTGGTTAAAATGAAGCTTTAACAGTTTAACAAAAGGTTTTGCACAAATGAGCCAAAAAGACAGTGGTGCAGGGTGTGCAATATCGTCTGCGAAAATATAGTATTGTTGTTTTAACGATGTGCGATTTGACATTATCAGTATTTTGCCAAATACCAAACAAATCACTCTAAACAGTGTGCCGTGAAATCTAGTAACGTTAGATTAGACTAATCCGTATGAGGCGCCGCCTAGGATTTAAATCAAACTTCGCTTATTAACACACAAAAAACACGTGCATATACACCTATAAACACTCACACATACATTAATAATGTGCGAGTGTTTATAGGTGTATATGCATGGAAGTTTATATGTATGTCCGAGTGTTTATAGGTGTATATGCACGTGTTTTGTGTGTTGATAAGCGAAGTTTGATTTAAATCCTAGGCGGCGCCTCATAAATCCGCGTGCATATGGAGTGCTTTCTTTCACTGCGTGATTCAGTCTGTTAAAATGCGTTTAGAATGATCACAAAATTGAAGATATAGAAGCAGAAAATGTATATATTTATATCATTTAATATAGTAAGTCAACGTCACACTAAGAATGCCGTTTTTCTCAAAAAATCACCATGATTACATAGGCCTGTAGTTTTGCTTTTTACAACAGTTTAAAAAACAATAAGTTATTTAAGAGACTTACGTTTTAGACACCATATTGCCTGTTTTTGCTCTATTTCGACAACAAAAATAATTCCATACACAGTTTTGCGTCTCTGACTCTGAGCAATGACGTGTTTTGTTCCTGAATGAATTAACCGTTTAAATGATTCTGTTCAATCACAATGACTCACTTATGAGTGACTTGCTGACACCTACGGGTGGTTCTAATTTAACATTTAAAGTATCTTTTGATTTATTTATTTTTTAATTTCAAATGACTATTTAACATTTGTGACCCTAGCATGGACCACAAAACCAGTCTTAAGTCGCTGGGGTATATTTGTAGCAATAGCCAACAATACATTGTATGGGTTAAAATTATACATTTTTCTTTTATGCCAAAAATCATTAGCATATTAAGTAAAGATCATGTTCCATTAATATATTTTGTAAATTTCCTACTGTAAATATATCAAAACTAAGAGCTTAATTTGAACAACTTTAAAGGAGATTTTCTCAATATTTGGATTTTTTGCACCCTCAGATTCCAGATTTTAAAATATTGTCCGATCATAACAAACCATACATCAATGGAAATATAATCTATTCAGCTTTCAGATGATGTATAAATCGCAGTTTAGGAAAATGGACCCTTATGGTTTTGTGGTTGTGTCACATTTTATGTCTTATTTATCAAAACATTATTTCTGCATTTGTAACTGCAGGCTAAATGCATTCATGTCAGTGTGTAAATACATCTATGCCACTTCAGATGAAGCTTCTGCATTTCCTCTGCATTGCAAAGATGCATTTTGTTGATACTGATTTAATTTGTCTGGTAACAGCCCAAATGTCTTATTATTCTAATTAACCGATTCCTTTAATTAAAAACACCTAGTTTGAGATTTATAGGCCTATCCCAGGTGTGTCAAACTCAGTTCCTGGAGGGCCACAGCCCTAAAGAGTTTATTTCCAACCCTGCTCCAACACACATACCATGCAGTTTCCAAATAAGCCTAAATGATTAGTTTAGCTGTATCAGATGTGTTTAATTAGGGTTATATCTACACTGTGTAGGGCTGTGGCCCTCCGGGAACTGAGTTTGACACCTTTAGTCTATCCCATTTTTCCCTCCCTCCCATTGTTAAAATGTAACTAAGTAATTTTTACTCAGAGTATATTTTAACTGAGCTACTTTTTACTTTTATTTGAGTATATTTTTAAACTGATACTTTTACTTGTACTTAAGTACAATTTCAGTAATGTAATGGTACTTTTACTTGAGTAGAATATTTTTGTACTCTTTCCACCTCTGGCAATAATAATAAGGCAAGCAACACATAACCATCCTTTAAAACAGTTTCCATCTATAATAATTTAAATTTGCTCAGTTTAAAGCACAATGAATTTCAAATACATATTTTATGCCTTATTAGAGAAATTCTGTATCATTGCATATAAATTAAAGCACAGAATGATTAGACTGCACAAAAATATGATCATGTGACAGACCATTCTTGGGAATTTAAACCATAAAGCCGTAACCACTTCCAGCTGGTTAGAAATCATCACTCAGTTAGAGGAGAGGGATGAGAGGAGGGAGGGAATGACAGACAGATGGAGATGGATACTGCAGCTATGAGTGCTCCAGAGAGAGCTAGTAAACCATTCCCTGTCCCCTTCAGCCAATAAAAACGGCTGCATTAAGATAATAACGCTGTATAGCAATTATTAAAGGGCAATAAAACCGCTTTAGAGCCTCTCCAGGCTATGAAGTGTATGTGTGTGCATGAGTGTGTGAGTGTGCTGGCTTCAGCTATGAGGACGAGATGGATTTTCTCACATACTAAGATATTTTGTAATCCAATTACTGCTTTAGGAAATCTTGTTATCCCGAGGACTGGAGCTTTTATAAACCAGCTAGAGATCCTACTCCAAATCCATTAGGTATGACTAAGGGTGAAATATGCTTGAATATTGCATATGAGTCAGTAAAAAGGAATTTAGTGTCATAATGAGCTTATACAATGGTATGTTAATTCTTGCTATTCTGGTCTTGTCATAAGTGCAACAAGTTGAAAATCCTTTATTTTTGTACTTTTCTGCAGTGCGTGAAAAAAATATCAAACACGCATATAGATTTTCAGGGGGAAAAAGGAATCAAATAGAGCTGTTCACTGATTGGTAGAGGTTGCTAATCATCACTCACCTCTAAGCCCATGAGAGCAATCACCAGGCTTACAGAGGGCGGAGTCTCTGAGATGGTCAGGAAAAAGGAGCAACAAAGCGTGTTAGACTGCATCAATACAACGTATTTACAGCGTGAAGTGTTATTATTAAGTGTGAATACAAACAATGTGAGCTGCTTATGAATAAGTAAAACAGTGTCTTTTCAATGAAAACAGTTTTATATTAGTAAAGGCACAGATGTAGACCTACATTTAACCTTTACAAACCATGAACAAACTATGTAATTTCACTCTGTATCTATAACGTCTAGGTTACGTATGTAACCCCTGTTCCCTGATGGAGGGAACGGAGACGTTATATCGTGACGACATAGGGGATTTACCTGGAAGCCCCGAACATCTCTGACTAAAAGAAAACGCCAATGAAATTGGCTAGTGGATTTTGCATACCTGAGCCACTCCCCGTGCACACGGGTATAAAAGGGCGACAGGTGCATCCACTCATTAGGTTTTACGCTGAGGAGCCGAGACGAGTCCCTGGCAACCAGCGATGGTTCAAGATTGTGGCATGGGGACATAATGTCTCCGTTCCCTCCATCAAGGAACGGGGGTTACATACGTAACCTAGACGTTCCCTATCTGTCGGTCACTACGAGTTATGTCGTGACGACATAGGGGTCCTATGGAAAGCGCCACAAGCTGAACCCCGGCACAACCTTGTGGCATGCAGATGTTGACAAGCGAGTGCGTGACAGACAAATGCCATGCAAGAGGTTGCAACCTTCCTACCGCTCCAGCGCAAATTCGCTAACCTTGGTGCCCACCGGGACCACTGAGTACATCGCTGCTGGAGATAGCCAAGCCGCTGTTCCTTTCCCCACGGAAACGGAAGGGATTTCGACCTTCAGTGAAAGACAGCTTCAGGTCTTTCCTATTTGTTGTTACAGCTTGTCGTAACGGCAGGGAAGCGAGCCTTCCAGAGAAGGGCGCTACGGAGGCCACATCCTGCCCAAAGGGAGGTAACATGTGGAGACACTGATATGGACTGGCCCAGGCTTGGGGCAGTACTACATACGACTGGACTCTGGGGCAGATCCTACCTAGGAGTAGGGAGGCGGGCTACCAGCAGAACCTGACAGAAGCTCTGTCACAGGGAAGACACGGGTTTACCGTGAGGGAAACCTTACCGTGGAAGAATACACATATGGGATTACCCGAAGGGGAATCAGGCCATACGGACACCTAGCCCAGTACAGGGGCTGACCGGAGACCCGGGCGAGCTAACACCAGTACTGGGCCTGGCGTCAGACTGCTCCGCCCAGTCTGACTGCCGGGGGTGCTTGGAGGATTCCACCAGGGTTCACCGTCCGGGGAACTGAACTGGGGGAGAAAAAAGCGATCGTATCCCCGGGTGAGGGGGAATGGCGCAGCAAGCGTGACACCGGCCAGTTCTTCCCGCCCATTACTTACCCAACACACGGGAAGAAACTGGCTCAACGCGGAGATTGTAGAATCTTGCGAAGGTGTTCGGTGTCGCCCAGCCCGCAGCTCTGCAGATGTCTCTGCCAAAGAGGCGCCGTGCGCCAACGCATGGGAGGAGGCAACACTCCTGGTGGAGTGAGCCCTCACCCCCAGGGGGCACGGCTTGCCTTGCGACCGGTACGCCAAGGCGACGGCCTCCACTATCCAGTGGGCCAACCTCTGTTTGGAGACAGCCTTCCCTTTCTGCTGCCCTCCGTGGCAGACAAAGAGCTGCTCGGAGCTTCTGACGCTCCGGGTGCGGGTCACGTATATGCGCAATGCTCTTACGGGACACAGCAACGCTAAGGCTGGATCTGCCTCCTCCGAGGGCAGTGCTTGCAGGTTCACCACCTGAATTGCGGAAGGGCGTGGTGGGAACCTTGGGCACGTATCCAAGCCGGGGTCTCAAGACAACGTGAGAGTAGACCGGCCCGAACACAAGGCACTCTTCGCTTACCGAAAACGCCTGGAGGTCCCCGACCCATTTGATGGAAGTGAGCGCGGTCAGGAGCGCTGTCTTAAGAGACAGGAACTTCAGCTCGACTGAGTCCAGCGGCTCAAAGGGGCCCCTCTGAAGTCCAGCCAGGACAATAGAGAGGTCCCAAGAGGGCACAAGGGGAGGCCTGGAGGGATTCATCCTCCTGGCCCCCTTCAGGAACCTCACGATGAGATCATGCTTTCCCAGGGACCGGCCATCCACTGCATCGTGGTGAGCCGCAATAGCGGCTACATACACTTTCAAGGTGGAGGGTGACAGCCTGCGCTCCAACCTTTCTTGCAGGAAAGAAAGCACTACTCCAATCGTGCATCTTCGGGGGTCTTCTCGGCGAGAAGAACACCAGGTCACGAACAGACTCCATTTCAGTGCATAGGTTTGCCTTGTTGAAGGGGCTCTAGCCTGAATGATGGTCTCTACCACCGCAGAGGTGGTAGACCACTCAAGTCTGCCGCGTCCCGTCCAGGAGCCACACATGGAGGTTCCATAGATCTGGACGCGGGTGCCATATGGTGCCGAGCCCCTGAGAAAGGAGGTCCTTCCTCAGAGGAATGCGCCAGGGAGGTGCTGTCGCGAGGGAAATGAGTTCGGGAAACCAGGTCCGGGTGGGCCAATGGGGCGCAACCAGCAGGACCTGCTCCTCGTCCTCCCCGAGCTTGCACAATGTCTGTGCGAGTAGGCTCACTGGGGGAAACGCATACTTGCGTAAGGCCCGAGGCCAGCTGTGTGCCAGTGCGTCTGTGCCGAGGGGGCCCTCGGTCAGGGAGAAGTACAGCTGGCAGTGGGAGGACTCGGGGGAGACAAACCTGAGCTTCCCCGAATCGACTCCAGATCAGCCGGATCGTCTCGAGATGGAGTCGCCACTCTCCGGGGAACGTGAGAGCGTGTCGGCCGCACGATTGAGCTGCCCCAGGATGTGAACAGCATGCAGTGACTTGAACTGCGTGTGACTCCAGAGGAGGAGATGGCGGGCGAGCTGTGACATGCGGTGTGATCGTATACCCCCCAGCCGGTTGATATACGAGACCGCCGCAGTGTTGTCCGTGCGGACTAGCACGTGCTTGCCCAACAGCAGTGGCCGGAACTGCCGCAAGGCTAAATGCACTGCCCACAGCTCCAGGCAGTTGATATGCCAAAGCAGTCGGGGCCCTGTCCAGGGTGTTGTGACAACAGTATGCCGGGACACTTGTTCTAGGGGCACCCCGGCCCGTAGAAAGGCAAGGTCTGTCCAGGGGCTGAGGGAGCGGCGACACTGCTGGGAGATACCTACTCGCAGTGTACCGCGGCGCCATGCCCACCTCGGGACCCGGGAGTGTAGCCAGTGCTGAAGTGGTCTCATATGAAGCAATCCGAGCGGCGTGACTGCAGCTGCGGATGCCATATGCCCCAGGAGCCTCTGAAACTGTTTCAGTGGTACCACATTCCTGCCTCTGAAGGAACTCAGGCAGTTCAGCACTGCTTGGGCACGTTCCTCCGTGAGGCGTGCCATCATACTCACCGAGTCTAACTCCACACCGAGAAAAGAGATTCTCTGCACAGGGGAGAGCTTGCTCTTTTCCCAGTTGACCCGAAGCCCCAACTGGCTGAGGTGCCGGAGCACCAAGTCCCTGTGATCGCCCAACTGCTCTCTGGATTGGGCTAGGATAAGCCAATCGTCGATGTAGTTGAGGATCCTGACGCCCACTTCCCGTAACGGGGTAAGGGCGCCCTCTACAACCTTCGTGAACACACGGGGAGACAGGGAGAGCCCGAAGGGGAGGACCCTGTACTGCCATGCCCAACCTTCGAACGCAAACCATAGAAACGGTCTGTGTCGCGGAAGGATCAAAACGTGAAAGTAAGCGTCCTTCAGGTCGATCGCTGCAAAGCAATCCACAGCAATCTCCTCGCGCAAGACAGGGGCGTTCCGGACTGCCACCGATGTCTCAAGAACGCCGTTGAACTTGGGAGGTCGCCTGGCGAACTGAATCGCGTAGCCGAGTCGAATTGTGCGTGTGAGCCAGCGAGACAGGCTGGGCAGCGTGAGCCACGCCTCCAGACGCTGTGCAAGCGGCTCTAACAGTACAATCGACGTACCTGTGGTGGTGCAGTGAAAGGGAGTAGGGGTGGATGGCACAGAAGGCGGTGCGTTCTGAGGCATCCTCACCGAACTCCCTGGGTCCCGAACGGGACTGGCCAGAGGTGCGTGGGGAGGAATGTCGTCCCCGAACCGTACTCTCTTGGCTACTGGCAAAATGGGTCGTGGGCGAGAGTGAGGAGGCACAGCGTCGCACACTGTCGTCCCATGGACCTGAGAACCCGGAGGAAATGGAAATTGCTCTTTCTTTGAGAAGGTGGGTACCGCTGGTCCAAGGGCCAACAGAAACAAAATGAAACAGAAGATTCTCCTCCCGGCCCTCCACCGGGGGAAGGAGCGGCGCTGTTCTCGCCGTCTCCTGAGAAAGAGCAAACTCCAACATCTCTGGGTTGCCCGTGTCAGGGCCGCTTCGTCGACTTCCTGGACGACATGGGGCCTGGCTGGGACGCGGGGGGCGCCGCTCTCCTGCGAGAGGCTCGACGCACCGGCCTATGTGTCGATTCGGCCTGGGGCGGAGCAGCTCTGGAGGACGCAGGAGGGCGCCCACGGCGACGGGCAGACTGAGGCCTGGCCCCGGGGGCAGCGGTGGATGGTGCATCACGCCAGGGCAGGATGTGCTGGATCGCCTCGGTCTGCTGCTGTACCGCCGAGAACTGCTGGGCGAAGCCCTCGACGGTGTCGCCGAACAGCCCTCCCTGGGAGATGGGGGCGTCGAGAAAGCGTGCCTTGTCGACGTCCTTCATCTCTGCCAGGTTGAGCCAGAGATGGCGCTCCTGGACCACCATGGTGGACATCGCCTTCCCGAGGGACCGCGCCGTGACTATCGTCACTCGTAGAGCAAAGTCAGTCGCCGTGCGCAGCTCCTGCATCAACCCCGGGTCGGTACTACCCTCGTGCACCTGTTTGAGCGCCTTGGCTTGGTGAACCTGCAGGATAGCCATGGCGTGCAGGGCGGAGGCTGCCTGGCCCGCAGCACTGTAAGCTTTGGCCGCGAGAGCGGCTGTCAGCTTACAGGCCTTGGACGGGAGATGCGGACGGTTCCTCCAAGTGGCGGCGTTTCGTGGGCACAAGTGCACCGCGACCGCTCTCTCCACCTGGGGAATGCCCGCGTACCACCTGGCCACTCCGCCGTCGAGGGTAGTGAGGATGGAGGAGGCGGACGAGCGGCTTCTGGCCGTGAAAGGGGCCATCCACGAACTCGTCAGCTCCTCATGCACCTCCGGGAAGAAAGGCACCGGGGCAGGGCGCGGTTGCGCGCCCCGCTCCGAGAAACCAATCGTCCAGCCGCGAGGGCTCGGGACTGGACGGTCTGTTGACCTCCAGCCCGATGCTCACGGCTGCCCGGGCAAGCATGGCCGTCAGCTCTGGGTCCGGTGCGGTGGTGGCGACAACACCCGAGGGGGGCAGCCCCACCGCACCTTCATCCTCAGAGGACGTGAACCCATCCCCCGATGCTGCGATCGACATCCTATCTACAGATGGCGCACCGAATGAAATGCTGGGCGCCCCGTGGGACAGACCAGCAAAATCACCCGGGAACCGGACGGGATGTTCGCTGCGTGAGGAGTAAGAGGTCCGTGGGGGCGTGCCCGGCGGAGAGGCTCTTACAGTAACCCTCAGATCTCCCAGAGCGTCAGCCGGCGATCCTCTGCTCGAGCCAGAGAGATCAGCACGGGTGGCGGCAGAGGGTGCCAATCCTTTCATAAAGGAAAGGCGAGATCGCAGCGAAATCATGCTCATACGCCCACAACAGACGCATGAGTCATCCACGAACGCAGCTTCAGCATGTCGGCGGCCCAGACACTGAAGACAACGATCGTGTCCGTCATCCGCAGACAGGAAACGACCGCAACCAGAACGACACGGACGAAACGGCATCTTGAAAAAGACGCGATCGTCCGTGATTTGCTCTTTTAGAATTTGCTCTCTCAGTTGAAGTGCCCAGGGGAATCGCTGATGAGAGGGACTCCGCTGATCGCACCGTTACGCCTACCGGGAACAAAACAAAGATGAACGGCTTTGTGGAGATCAGCACTCTTCTCATCCACTCGGCTCCGAAGCAAAAATCTAATGAGTCGTCCTGTCACCTGTCACCCTTTTATACCCGTGTGCACGGGGAGTGGCTCAGGTATGCAAAATCCACTAGCCAATTTCATTGGCGTTTTCTCTTAGTCAGAGATGTTCGGGGCTTCCAGGTAAATCCCCTATGTCGTCACGACATAACTCGTAGTGACCGACAGATAGGGAATGACATATACCTGTAGGGGTAGCCATATAACTCTTAGACCTCTCTGAGACAACAGTGTCTTTTACAGGCCAGCATACTCAGTTCTAACGGGCATGAGAAAAGACAACTTTTCAAACAAACATGTTGGCTTTTACAGTAAACATCTAACACAAATAGGGCAAACTGCTTTTTAAAGTTGTGTTAATAATACATGAATGTTAATAACACATGAATGTCCACCATTATACCATATTTGTCATAAGTAAATGTTGAACTTTTTGAATTATGAACAAAATTGCAATACAAATGTGATTCTATTGTTCTGTACCAGTTGTTGTGGGGAAAAACAAGTGCTGTGCTGCAAGTAAATGGCACAGTTTGAAACTGTGATTTCACACATGAAGTTCCCCAGGAAATCCTGATGTTCCTCCTGATGTTTCTCAGGAAACCTTGGCATCCTGCTTTATGTAGAACTTTTAATTTACTGGGAATTGTATAAATTACCAATTAAATTTATGAAAATGTAAAGTAAAATATAATGTGAAATGAAATACAGTATAATGAAATAAAATGTGATAATACTACTACTACTACTAATAATAATAATAATAATTGTTATTATTATTAAATAATTATTTTTTTATAATAAGTTACAATGTACTATGTAGACAAAAACTATATAGAAAATAATATATATATAGAAAATATATATAGAAAACAAAAAAATACAACACAAACAATATTACAAAACAAAATATAAACAACCAAACAAAAACATAACAAAAAGAAAATCTACAATAAAATAAAACAAAACGCAAAACAAAATAGACAAAACAAAACACAAAATAAAACACAAAAACACAATACAATAAAAACAAAACAACATATGCAATAAAGTAAAAAAATATACAACAAAAACACAGAAGACACAAAAATACACTTTTTTTAATATATACAAATTATATGTATGAAATATATATGCATATATATGTGCATTCAAATTCATATATACACATTTAGTGCATGCCTTTTATCCATATATATTCCATTTAGACAAGTAGTCTAAGAATGTTTTGAAACAGTAAGATGCATTACTGAGTGAGAATAAAACAAAGCAAAAACAAATAATAAAACAGAACAAAAAATATAATAAAAAGAAAAAATATAATACAATCAACACACAAAAAGTACAATATAAACACAAAACAAAAATACAAACAAAAATACAAAATACAAACATCCTTAAAACAAACAGAAGAAAATGCACAATAAAATAAAACAAATTAACAACATAAAAATAAAAGTACAGCAAACACAATACATGGCTTTTTTTTCAAGCCTGTCTGTATGTACAACTAAATTAAACGCTCTGTGCGTACAGAGACTGCGGTCATCAACAGTTGGCGTGGCTGTTGTTGCCCGCTGAGGGCAGTGTTGTTGATCAGGGCTGAGGTGTGAGTATGTGCGGCACCTGCCCACGGCTCCACGGGTGGGATTGGCACTGCTAGCAGATGGCTGAACCCTGAGGACACTCAGAAAACCTGGCAGAACGCCCTGAAGATGAACCAAAGCTGGTTATGAGAGCGGACGAGGAATAGCTGGGTCAAAGGGTATGAAATTATGATAAAAGCAATACAAAAAACAGCCAAAACAAAATTAATAAAGACAAACTACAGCCTTACAAAGGAATCAACTCTTCAACTAAATAATAATGATTTACATGCATGAACAAATCAAGTTACTCATAAAGCATTCAAACCGTTCTGTCAAATACATTTTAATTCTTGCGAGTGTTGCATGCTAGTTCTTCTCGTGTCGAGCAGCTGAAATTGGCTTGCAGACAGCAGGAGGGAATGGATGGCAGTCACAGATGAGCGCTGCTCCCCTGAGAAGCTCAGCCCTAAAATGTCATTGGCACTTCGGTCCCTCAGTGCACACAAAGGTCAATAGTGGCCGAGATTCCTCACGTCTGCATCGATTCAGTCTACAGAGCCATTACATGTGGCAATTACACAGTCAGCTGACATTCTAATTATGGAAATGTATGCAGATTCAAACGATTTTACTTTAATACTGTGCAAATATGACTTCTTCACATCAGCAACTAACACAGTTCTGTCCCCTATACCTAAGGAGATAATCTACCTAGATAGTATTTTAAAGCGTCATACACACTCTTTTGACACACAAGTTGTTCCACATGTCTGTCTTATATAAAATAGCTTTATCTTATAATTTTAAGGCTGCATTGCATTTGTACTTTGCAGAAGTGTCAATCCCACAATGCGTTAAAATGAATTCAATCGAAAGTTATTTCAAGAAAGGCAAATTATTAAATGTATTCTTTCAATTTTATTAAGTATTAAGTACATAAAAAATAGTTTTATAAGTGAAAAAATAATATCTTATCAACTATGTGTGTGTGCTGTAAACTTTTATGATTATTAGAGTATACATATACACGCTCACTGGCCACTTTATTAGGTACACCTTGCTAGTACTGGGTTGGACCCCCTTTTGCCTTCAGAACTGCCTTAATTCTTCGTGGCATAGATTCAACAAGGTGTTGGGAACATTCCTCAGAGATTTTGGTCCATATTAACATGACGGCATCACGCAGTTGCTGCAGATTTGTCGGCTGCACATCCATGATGCGAATCTCCCGTTCCACCACATCCCAAAGGTGCTCTATTGGACTGAGATCTGGTGACTGTGGAGGCCATTTGAGTAAAGTGAACTCATTGTCATGTTCAAGAAACCAGTCTGAGATGATTTGAGCTTTGTGACATGCTGCATTATCCTGCTGGAAGTAGCCATCAGAAGATGGGTACACTGTAGTCATAAAGGGATGGACATGGTCAGCAACAATACTCCGGTAGGTTGTGGTGTTTAAACTGAGCTCAATTGGTACTAAGTATGCCAAGAAAATGTGTGCCCCCACACCATTACACCAACACCACCAGCCTGAACCGTTGAGACAAAGCAGGATGGATCCATACTTTCATGTTCTTTACGCAAAATTCTGACCCTACATCTGAATGTCGCAGCAGAAATCGAGACTCATCAGACCAGGCAACGTTTTTCCAATCTTCTATTTTCCAATTTTGGTGAGCCTGTGTGAATTGTAGCCTCCGTTTCCTGTTCTTAGCTGACAGGAGCGGCACCCGGTGTGGTCTTCTGCTGCTGTAGCTCATCTGCTTCAGGGTTCGACGTGTTGTGTGTTCAGAGATGGTATTCTGTATACCTTGGTTGTAACGAGTGGTTATTTGAGTTACTGTTGCCTTTCTATCATCTCTAACCAGTCTGTCCATTCTCCTCTGACCTCAACAAAGCATTTTCATCCACACAACTGCCGCTCACTGCACTGCCAACAAATTTAGCATACCACCATTACAATACTGCATCTGAGTGGAGACGATAATTTAACGTAACTTGCTGTTTTATCTCATAGTTATATATTTGTATACATTTTTATTTTATTAACTACAGTATATATGCATACATATAAGCATTAAATTCATACACGCATTAAGTTTAGATTAAGAATATAACACGTTTTTAAACATCTAGATATATTAGTGAGCGGATCTCTTTATGTATTCTGGTGCGCTATATGACTATCTATAGAGTGCTGCACATGGAGAAATGCCACCACACTTACTGGGCACAGATGGCACCATGACTGAGCTTTCTGCTCATCTCCACATGCACATGGATACACACTCGCTGCACAAACACAGACAAGCATGTAAATGCTAACCAAACACAGAAGTCCTAGGATGCATGTTTATATGGTTAACCAAGAAGATAATGTAAAAAAGCAGAAAAAGAGAAATGGGCAGAGACTACAAATGCATCGAAGAAAAAAGTGTGCATTGGCAGGAAAGAGGATGGATGGGTGGAAAGGTGTGATCGATACAGTCAGAGCATCCCTGGGTCTCGGTGGGATACGCTTTAGTTACGAATGACTGAAGGAGATGACACATCTCCATTTAGACCAGTCGGAGAGGTCCGTGTGTGTGTGACGGCAGAGGGAGAGCGTGTGAAAAAGTGCATTGGCAAAGACTCCTGGGATGTGACAGCAGAAGCCTCTCCACAGCCAAAAAAAGCAGGAAAATGACACAGTTACACACATGGGCAAACACTCCACTGTCATCTAAAAGATGCCAAACCTTGCTTCACCGGAGCCTCTGTGGCTTTACCTGACGTTTGCCTCTCCATCTGGCTGTTTGTGTGCATCTTTACTTCATGGAGAACTGAAATAAGCTTTAATTAGTTCATTTTGTAATACAATATGTCCGATAAGTTGATAATTGTCTTCACATAATGGCTGATATTTAAATTCAATACTGTTGTGTCAAAGCAAAACAAAGCACAGCATAACACAGCACAACAAAACAAACAAACAAAAAATAAAAGAAACAGCACAAAACAAAACAATACAAAACAGAAAGCAAAACAACACACACAGCGCAAAAAAACTAACTGAAACAAAGAACAAAACTCCAATAACAACACAACGCAGCACAACACAAATAAAGCAAAACAGCACAAAAGAAACAAAAAAATGAAACGCAACTTAGTATAACAGCACAAAGAAACAACACAAAAAATGAAATGAGAAACAGCACAAAACTAAACAACAGCACAAAAAAACTAAACACAAAAACAACAAAACACAGCACAAAAAATTAAACAGAAAAAAAGCAGCACAGTACAACACACAAAAAAATTAAACCGCACAAAACAAAACAAAACAACACAACATGAACAACCCCCCCCCCCCCAAAAAAAAGCACAAAACAAAATGAAACAAAAAACAGTACAAAAAAACAAAACCGGCCACAAAAAAAACAAACTGTTCAACAAAATAAAAGCACACAATACAAAATAAGTGAAACATCATAAGAAAACCTAAAAACTAAACACAGTTCATAGGTTCATGTTCATAGGTTCAGTTCATGTTTTTATCAATATCTGTTATCAGCCTATGTGAAAAATTTGTTTTATTTTTAACAAATTGGATATAATTTGGGTGAAATTGGGTATTTAATTGTGTAGTTAATTTCCTGTATTTTTACATTTACATTATTTTGAGGTTTGTAGTTTATGCTAAATTATATATTGTTTATATTTGTAAAAGGTTTTCAATTATATATATTTTTTTTTTTGCAGTGTGTCAAAAGATTAGCCACATTATTGTGGTATGGATGAGGCTTGACACGAGGAGTGAAGGTATCTTATTCAAAATGTTTTAGTCAAAGAGGCTATAGATTTAATGCAATACATTTTTGGTGAAAACATGGTGCGATAAGAGGTGAATGTGGCTTTTTAACCTGTGCTCGGCCGTGTGCAGTGAGGGGTGGAACTGTAAACGGTTGGTTCAGGAAAACAAACCGAGATCATTCATACGCCTGCAGCACAGAACATGTAGCACTGTGTTGCTTCTAAAAGCAGAGAAAGATACATTATATTAAAAATATCCAAAGCATTTTCCTCTGACTGACAGAAACATGGCTTCTATAAGTCTGGTGTTTTGTTTTTAAGATTGGCTGAGCGTCTCAGCATCTCTGCACACACATGAAGAAATGAATACACGAGAGAGGACAGACCACCAGCCCGCCGGTGATCACTCTTACAACCCTTTCTGATGAAACCATTTGGGGAAAGGTGAAGACAATGAATAAAACATGGATTGGCACTTCCATGTCTCTTGCCTTGGCAACATCTCCACTATTATTAGCAGCACAGTGTATGTACGTCGCAAGAGCTGCTGTAAAGATGGAGACATCAGGGCCCTCATGTGTCAACACATCCACACCTTCTGTCTCTACAGTGGATTGGACCATTATTAGTTTAAGGAAGGGGTTGTGTGCATCAAAATGGATAACACAATGACCTGCAACTGATTTCTATATCTGTCTACTAACCCTGAACATCGGCATGTACATGTAAAGTACGTCACCTACAGACACTGCTAATCATGTAGCTTGTTAAAAGGAGGATGGCAATTTTTTCAAAGCAATCATACTTATGATTGTGACTTGTGGGCGATAAAAGAAAAAAGCAAATATCCTGTATAATGGAGGCATTTGAGCTGTCTAAGGACCAGAGTATTATAGAAACTACAGGTGCTGGTCATATATTTAGAATATCATCAAAAAGTAGATTTATTCCATTCAAAAAGTGAAACTTGTATAATGTATACATTCATTCCACACAGACTGATATATTTCAAGTGTTTATTTCTTTTAATTTTGATGATTATAACTGACAACTAATGAAAACCCCAAATTCAGTATCAGAAAATTAGAATATTACTTGAGACCAATACAAAGAAAGGATTTTTAGAAATCTTGACCAACTGAAAAGTATGAACATGAAAAGTATGAGCATGTACAGCACTCAATACTTAGTTGAGGCTCCTTTTGCCTGAATTACTGCAGCAATGCGGCGTGGCATGGAGTCGATCAGTCTGTGGCACTGCTCAGGTGTTATGAGAGCCCAGGTTGCTCTGATAGTGGCCTTCAGCTCTTCTGCATTGTTGGGTCTGGCATATCGCATCTTCCTCTTCACAATACCCCATAGATTTTCTATGGGGTTAAGGTCAGGCGAGTTTGTTGGCCAATTAAGAACAGGGATACCATGGTCCTTAAACCAGGTACTGGTAGCTTTGAAACTGTGTGCAGGTGCCAAGTCCTGTTGGAAAATGAAATCTGCATCTCCATAAAGTTGGTCAGCAGCAGGAAGCATGAAGTGCTCTAAAACTTCCTGGTACACGGCTGTGTTGACCTTCGACTTCAGAAAACACAGTGGACCAACACCAGCAGATGACATGGCACCCCAAACCATCACTGACTGTGGAAACTTTACACTGGACCTCAAGCAATGTGGATTCTGTGCTTCTCCTCTCTTCCTCCAGACTATGGGACCCTGATTTCCAAAGGAAATACAAAATTTACTTTCATCAGAGAACATAACTTTGGACCACTCAGCAGCAGTCCAGTCCTTTTTGTCTTTAGCCCAGGCGAGACGCTTCTGACGCTGTCTGTTGTTCAAGAGTGGCTTGACACAAGGAATGCGACAGCTGAAACCCATGTCTTGCGTCTGTGCGTAGTGGTTCTTGAAGCACAGACTCCAGCTGCAGTCCACTCTTTGTGAATCTCCCCCACATTTTTGAATGGGTTTTGTTTCACAATCCTCTCCAGGGTGCGGTTATCCCTATTGCTTGTACACTTTTTTCTACCACATCTTTTCCTTCCCTTCGCCTCTCTATTAATGTGCTTGGACACAGAGCTCTGTGAACAGCCAGCCTCTTTTGCAATGACCTTTTGTGTCTTGCCCTCCTTTTGCAAGGTGTCAATGGTCGTCCTTTGGACAACTGTCAAGTCAGCAGTCTTCCCCATGATTGTGTAGCCTACAGAACTAGACTGAGAGACCATTTAAAGGCCTTTGCAGGTGTTTTGAGTTAATTAGCTGATTAGAGTGTGGCACCAGGTGTCTTCAATATTGAACCTTTTCACAATATTCAAATTTTCTAAGATACTGAATTTGGAGTTTTCATTAGTTGTCAGGTATAATCATCAAAATTAAAAGAAATAAACACTTGAAATATATCAGTCTGTGTGGAATGAATGTATACATTATACAAGTTTCACTTTTTGAATGGAATTAGTGAAATAAATCAACTTTTTGATGATATTTACATTTATCAGACGCTTTTATCCAAAGCGACTTACGAGCGATTCAAGTTACAGTTTCTACATTTTATCAGGTCTTGCTTTCCCTGGGAATCGAACCCATGATCTTGGCGTTGCTAGCGCCATGCTCTACCAGTTGAGCTACAGGAAAGCTATAATATTCTAATTATATGACCAGCACCTGTATATAGCAACCAGCCAGAAGATCCTATAACCGAAGAGAAGATCCTTACAACTGCCCAGAATATCCTAACAACCAAGTAGTACGGTTAAATGAGGAGGTGTTGTGTCAGTCTTGCCAAATCTATGGTTTTAGCGTGGAATTGGACTACTTTATGCTGAGGTCACAGTTTGTTTTTGTTTTTTTGCCAGTGTGTAAAAGCGATCTCCTCTGTAAGTGATTTCAACTGCGGAAAAAACACAACTGTCTAGTTTTGGCCATCTTAGCAACCACCCCGGAGATCCTAAAAGCCACTAATCCTGACAGCAAGTTTTGCATGGCCAAAACACCAGTAGCAAAATCCTTTTTAATGTAAATGTTCCCCTTATGAGAATGATACTAACAAAAAAACAAAAACAAATTAAGTAGTTTATCCTGGCTCTGGAGAGAACAGCAATATTGGTTAATTATCAAATGGATAATTCCAGCTCTAAGACTTGATTGGATCACCCGCATTCAAAGTGTCTGTAAAACAGCATGCCTACTGAAAACATTAATGTGCCAAATTGCTGCATTACCTAGCAACCGTAAACCACCAACAATAATGCTAATGAACCACAGTAGCTTAAATGTTTATTGGGAATATTACTATAAATTAATTTATTGTTAAACTAGTTTATTTATAGCTGTTTTTAAATATAATGCTCTGTGCCAAACAGCATCCCTTAATTGGTAAAATCACTGCGACAGTCATTGTATCTGTAAAAAGCTTCAATGCCGATATACTGTACCTCAAAACATGTTCAAATCTGGTCTGCTAACTCATACTCACACACATTAAACAAGCCCACTAAAGTCACGTCCCTCCCTACTCTATCAGATGAAGCTTTCAAAGTGCTATTTTTAGCATGTGGTGCGGTGAGCATTATCTCTGTTAACTAGCGCCATTGGTTTTAAGTGCATTAGCATATGACACCGTAACACACACTTGATGCAACTCTGACTCCAACTCTGTTCGCTGAAAAGCAACAATGCAGGTACAATGACTAAAATTATACCACTTATGTATAATAGCACAGCTAAAACCATACCCATCTAAGTCATAACAACTATATGGGCCACAGCTAGCAAACAGCCAACCGGGTCACTTAGCGGTTTGTCAGTTATCTGCAGCAACACTTGGAAACGTAGAAACAGATTTTTGTCTGAACTGTTTCTTTAAATGTCAGATTGGAGACAGTGGCTCATTCTTCACACTGATCACGGCCGCCCATCTCTGAGACGTATGCAGCGGCATGAACCGGCATTTTAAGCTCATCGGCTATTCAATACCTCCTGGCATGGAGGAGATCAATGGAGAGATTGGGTTAATAGGAAATTGTGAGAGGGCATGATTAAGTTAGATCTTCTATCGCAACAGCAGAGCCCGAAACAGGAAGCTGGAGATCGGGTATCTCAATTAAATCAGATCTAATTAGCACAAAATCCTTTTACATATAAATAAGTCTGGAATTCATTATTTCCTTTAGTACAACACAAGCACTTTAAGATAATAAACCACCAGAGGAGTATTCGGCAGCTGATGTTCACTTTAACTTGTGTTGTGATATGATTGGAGAGTTGTATCTCAAAGACTGTGAAGGAGAAGCAGGGTTGTCTGAGTAGGACGCTGAGTTTACGCACCACGGTGGCATAGAGATGCTTCCCTGAGGACACTGCCCTGGGACGCTAGGAATAGAAACACAGAAACACACACGCGCGCGCGCACGCGCACACACACACACACACACACACACACACGGATATTTTGCACATTACATGTTAGTGTTTAAGTAATTTGATATGTTTGCAGTAAATTATTGTACCAACCATTGTACTATAATGTATTTTTGCACATTCTTTTAGTTTTTTTTAAGTATCATTTAAATTCTATAAAATATATTATCATTTAGTACTTCAGTATACGCACAAATAACACAAAACAAGTCAAGAAGTCAGAAACAATTTTTTTTTCTGATTTTATGTTTGATTTATTATAATTATTTCTCACATTTAATTTACAAAAAATATATAAGACTGTATGTAAAAAAAGTCTAATTTTATATAATGTAAAATAATAATAATAATGATAATTTTAGATTATTTAAATTAACTGTATATTATATGAAGTTATTTCTAATTATTAAAATTGTTTTATAAAATATAAAAAGAATTGTAGTTGTAACAACAACAACAATAATAATAATAAATTGTTATTATTAAATGTATGAGGGATAGTGGGCTATCTTTATTATACTTTTAAAAATCTTTATTAATGTATTAGGAATTTTAAATAAAAACTTATTGTGCTCCTTTCCTCAATAGCAGAACAGTATATAAACCCTGAAAATATTACCTACCATACAATAGAAATGGGTTGTGTTATGATTCCTTATCTCATGTGTGTACGTGTACGTGTATCTCTCTGTGTGTGTGTGTGTGTGTGTGTGTGTGTTGTAGGTGACACAAGGCCATTGAGCATGTGTGATTACAGCTCAGTGCTCTCCTGAGTGTCCTCCATTAAAGCAACACTGCGAGGATCAATGTTTATGAGAGTCATAAAGCATCGCTGGTGAAGCTGCTAAAGCACAGCATATTAATCAGAGCCACATTCTTAACGTTGATTCATGACCGGTTACAGTTATTCTCAAATTCACCCATAATTCTTTGAGGAAAGTATAGAATGCTACATATTATTCTTTAATAAAAATACAATATAACACATTGTAGTTGCTATAATACAATAAAAAAACGTATTACTATTAATAAAAATAATATTAATGATTCATAGTATTACCAATACTGATACTAAAAGTAATACTATTTTATTATATAGGCTACTGTAAAAAAACATAATTATGATTTATAGAAATGAATAAAAATAGCATTTTGCATCATTATTAGTCAGGGCAATAAAAAAAAAGGTTATGAAACAATATATTGCAGTGCCCGCACTGGCCACATAAATAGTTAATGTCTTTCAGTCTACGGTCTGTGATGAAGAGAGAAGTGCAGCCCAATCATGTGTGAACACATCCACTCTCTCTGTGGGGTTTGGCTAGACGCTGACAGCTAAAGGGCAAAACTCAGAGAGAGATGCAGAAATAACACCTCACAGGAGCTGTCTGTCCTCCTGTCCTTCTGTCTGTCAGGCTTCTCTCGTTTAATTTAAACCAGTCTGCCTGTTTTTCTCTCATGCTGTAACTTACAACACCGCACTCTCTCTATATTCACTGTCTACAATGCCCTGCAGAAAAAACCCACATTTGTTTCCACACTGCTCAGGTTCCGCCGTATCACTATCCAAACACAGACAGCTCTGAAACAAGGTCATCTCATTTCCTCTCTGATTATATTTAGATCAGCTTTTGGTCAACTGTGGAGGGTAAAAATATAAAAATGTATCCTTCACAGGTCTCTAGAGTAAATACCGTGAATAAACACATGCTTGCAGGGGTGATGGAGCGCAGCCAACATTCAAGAATGTTCAAATAGCCTTTATAACAAACTGATGGAGTAGAAAAACACATTTAAAAGGTGAGAAAATGCAGAGATTGAAGAGATTGTGGTTTATGTTGATACGATTCACTTAATATTGATGTAAATTCTACAAATCGGATCAGATTCTGATGAATTGCGCTGGAATGGCTATAGAAAATGTATACAAACATTATACATTATAATTATATGTACATTATATTCTCTTATTATGAAATCATGAAATAATTATATGAAATCTAAATATATAGATACAATTCTGAATATACAGATGTAAGTCTTAATATGTACAGTTATAGGTCTGAATATTGTATATAAATATAATTCTGAATAGTTATAAGTCTGAAAATATAAATCCAAATATATATTTATAATTCTGAATACATAAATTCAAGTTGAGAATATGATGTATGTATATGTCTATCTATATATTTAGACTTATAAGTTCATATTCAAATTTCATATAATTATGCATAATCATGTTTGGCCCTTTGTATAATATTATATATAATGAAATCAGGAAATAAATTACATGAAATGTCCAAAAATAGATGCAAATCTGAAAATATAAGCGGAAATATGATTTTATAGTTATAACTTTGAATATATATATATATATATATTAGGGGTGGGCATAGATTATTTTTTTTAATCTAGATTAATCTAGATTAAAATGGCTCATTTGAATTCTGCCGAAGGCATTCATAATATGTGTGCTACCCAAATAATGGCTAAAAGTAAGTCTTTGAGAACGGGTTTCTCAAGCCAGGTGGCTCATTAGACCAGGGGCTCATCTCCTGTTTCTAAAATGCATCACAAACTGCTTGAGAAAGCTGTTCTACTATGATAATTGGTGATGAAAATAAACTATGTTCAATAAGATGTACTTGTGTTTACTAACTGTTTATTCAGTTAAACATGAATTTTGAACTGTAGGCCTACATAAGAGGTCGTGATGAACTGTTTACAGTTTCCATTGGGAAGCTTCTTAAAAATAAATTTTCCCTGAAGCAAACCCGGCGGCTTCATAGCTGCATCCATGTTAGCACGTCACGTCTGATGTGGTAATTTCACAGTAACGTTAGGCATACACACAGGTTCGAAGCAGAGGGTGACACGGGAGTGAATACTCAAGTTCACATGAGACCTAAAGCGCATCCTGTTTGCTTAAAAGCGCAACGTTTCGTTGTTATTCTGAGTGCACACAAATAAACGTAGAGTCTTTACAGATTCGAAAGATGTATTAGGCTACTTTTATCTGTATGACCAAAAATGACGGAGATTTTAAGTGCAAGTGAGCGCACCGGAGCCTGTCCTGCAGCAAACACGCTTCCACACAAACACTTCAATAGCGCACGTTTCTCTAGGTTAACATCATATTGAGCGGCCATGTAAAGTTGCTACTACATACATCTTTCAGATGAAAAGCCATATTTGAGGTTGATGAATGATAGGTGAGCGTTTGGATGTCCTGCCCGATTGTTTTACCACATAGACCAGCCGTTAACAATCTGTCCATCATGGACTGCGAGCCTCTAGTTCGAAGACTCGTTCTCGCCCCCTACAGTGCAATTCGGCTAGGTATACATCCGCGCTAAAATATCAGGGTGAAAGTCATCATAGTGCGTAGTATAGACCCAGCTCCCAACCCAACTTTGAGAATAGATTAACGGCGATATTTTTTTTATCGCCGATAAGAGTCTCGCGTTAACGCAGCACGTTAACGCCGATAACGGCCCACCACTAATATATATATATATATATATATATATATATATATATATATATATACTGTATAATGTGAATATTGTGAATATACAAAAAAAACATACACATATATAGGTCTGATTAGTGTCCATCTATATCTTATGACTATATATTTGGATTTACATGTATATATTTAGAATTATAACTTTATATTTCGTATTAATAAATATCAGTGGTGGTCAGTAACGAAGTAAAACAACTTCGTTACTGTACTTAAGTACATTTTTCAGGTATCTGTACTTTACTGGAGTAGTTTTATTTTGAGTAACTTTTACTTTTACTTCACTACATTCCAAAGCATAAGATCGTACTTTTTACTTCACTACATTTCATAAAACATATCGTTACTCCTTATAATACATCACGTGCTCCGAGACGCAGAAGCGGTGTCTGATTCATGAACAAACTGATTATTTTCAATGAACCTGTTCAATCGGTTCGCAAATCGCAACAAACGATTCATTGACGAACTGCAATGATCCGATTGCAGCTGTTCTCGAGTCGAAAACTCACTGATTCAAATGATCCGTTTAGAGCGAGTCTTCTTCGGTGAACCGAACTCACGAGTAAAGAACCGGGAGATCTCGTGAGCGCGCGCTACTGATGCTGTGAAAAGTAAGTTACTAATGTCGGATTTTAAGATTAATTATTGTAACTGAAAATAATATTTAGGTCAAAACTGTCAGTTGTTTGTGAACTAAATCTGCTGTGATCTATTTAAGCCCACTGAAATGCTTGAATGCAGACAGACCAACGTCAGTGTCTCTAACGTTATGTTTTAGGTCAAAAAACAAAACATTAAAATAACACCGATTAAATAAAATAACTGCTGCACGTTCATATTCCCCGCTGCTGTAACGTTAGCAGTTTTATTAAAATGCTATGCATCTAGACCAATGTGTTTTTATATTGTTTATCAACAGTATACATTTTTATATTGTTTAAAGATCAACTAGCCGAGTAGACAGATATGAATGTTTATTCATAACCATACTGAAAATAAGTAAATATTGTTAGCTGATGCTAACTGTCTAGCTAACACGCTTGCTGGTGCTAAGTTGAGGACATTTTTAGATATAAAGTCCAAATATCTTTATTCAGCCACCTAGATAGATTCCATCTGAGGGAAAAAGAAAGGATGTGATGTTCAGAACATAGTAACTACAGTAATTATCAGAGTGGTAAGTGATGCCCTCTGGGGGCATTGGGCCAGGGGTGTTTTTACACCATAGACAAAGTTTGAGAAGAAAAAAATATAATTAGATTTTCCTTAAAATGTTCTTCCTAATTTCAGGCCTAATTCTCATGTCATATATAACTGACGTTCTGCAAAACAACAAGTTCTAAAACACTTTTTTCTTACTGGTGAAGATTATATGGTGAAATCTGTTTTCTCTCAGGTACATGGCAGTGTAAGCTTCACAGTGAACATCACTACATCACTCTCATCAACGTAGTCCATGTCAACAAAATGTATATCTTTATCTTGACTCTATATAGTGGTTATTTTGGGAACAACCCAGGTATTTTGGGCAGTAGGATTATAAAAATATGTGCTAATATAAAATTAAATAAAGTAGTCTATATAAAATTGCAAAATAAATCTGTCTATCAGTACTTTTTTACTTAAGTACATAAAAAATTGAGTACTTTTGTACTTTCACTTGAGTAAAATTGAAAAAGCATTACTTTTACTGGAGTAATATTTTATTATACGTATCTGTACTTTTACTCAAGTACTTGATCTGTGTACTTTGCCCACCACTGATAAATATATAGTTATTCGTTCATTCTTCAAAATGCACCACACATTCTCTATTGGAGATTGCAGGCAGGCCAGTCAAGTACCCGTACCCTCTTCCAGGACTTTGTAATGTGTGCAGAATGTGGTTTTGCATTGTCTTGTTGAAATATGCATGGACGTCCCTGGAAAAGATGTCTTCTTGAAGGCAGCATATTGTGCTCCAAAATCTCTATGTACTTTTCAGCATTAATGGTGCCATCACAGAAGTGCAAGTTACCTTTGCCAAGGGCACTGACACAACCCAATACCATGACAGACCCTGGCTTTTGGACTTGTTGCTGGTAACAGTCTGGATGATCCTTTTCTTCCGGAGCACACGGCGTCCATTCCTCCCAAAAAATACCTGAAATACTGATTCATCTGACCCCAGTACATGTTTCCACTGTGTGATGGTCCATCCCAGATGCCTCCGAGCCCAGAGAAGTCGACGGCGCTTCTGGACACTGTTAACATAGGGCTTCCTTTTGGCACAGTGCAGTTTTAACTGGCATTTGTGGATGTAACTACGTATTGTGGTACTTGACAAAGGTTTGCCAAAGTAGTCCTGAGCCCATGTGGTGATATCGCTTATAGATGAATGACGATTCTTGATGCAGTGCCGCCTGAGGGATCGGAGATCACGGTTGTTCAACTTATGCTTGCGCCCTTGTCCTTTACGCACTGAAATTCCTCCAGATTCCTTGAATCTTTTAATTATGTTATGCACTGTTGAAGGTGAAATATCCAAATCTCTTCATATCTTTCTTTGAGGAACATTGTTTTTAAACATTTCAATAATTTTCTCACGTATTTGTTGGCAAACTGGCGATCCTCGGCCCATCTTTGCTCCTAAAGGACTAGACCTTTCTTGGATGCTGCTTTTGTACCAAATCATAATTACAATCACCTGTTGATATCATCTGTTTCAAATCACATCATTATTTAACCAATTTACCTCATTACTAGCCCTAATTACTAGCTCCTGTCCCAACTTTTTTTGGAATGTGTTGCAGGTCTGAATGACAGGAAAGGATGTATATTTACAAATGACATGAAGTTGACCAGACAAAACATGACATATTTTGTGTTCATATTGTCTGCAATGAAATACAAGTCAAAGCAAATTTAGAAATCACTACTTTCTTTTTTTATTTGCGTTTTCCATACTGTCCCAACTTTTTAGGATTTTGGGTTGTAAATACAAATTGTGATGATGTGTATATATGCATATGTGTGTGTTTAGATCTGTGTCTCTATGTATATATTTTGATCTATATTTAGTTATAACTACATATTTAAATCACTGCAGCATGTTAAAATATAAACAAGCTCCTTAGTATAATTTCACTATTATTTCAGCTCACCATCTAATAATTATTCAGGACAATATCCTCTTAAATGCATAACTGATGTTTAAATGCCATTATATTACAGAGCCTAATGCTGCAACAGAGCTCTTCTCTTCTGTCAGAGGTTAGACAGAGGAAATATGCTTTATTCATGCTACTCTCTGAGCCCCTCACGGACTGCCTTTGATGAATTGTGCCTGAGGCGCATCCAGTTGCTCAACACCGACATGGCTGCAGATACACTAACCAGGGCCCATTGCGAGGATGACGAGCTGTGCTCAAATCGTTTGACTGTTTTGGCAGCCAGCTGTTTCCCTCTCTGTAGTGTGTGGTAGAGCTGGAGAGCCAGAGGTGAACTTACTGCTAAATGTCAAGAGCGAAGATGTGAATTGTTTTATGGTTATATTATGTCTGGTGAAGCAGTCGCTAGTAGGAACCGTCTCACAGGCCAGACTTTTGACTATCAGCGCCAAGTCTGGTACATATTGCAGCTTATTCTGGCTAAGAACCCACTTAGGAGAAGACCGTCTGACTGATGATATACATAATAACAAACCACAACCAGTTTTTGCACTTGACATACAGGGGTTTGTGTCTGAAATCGATCATACCACAATTATAGAAGGCTGTGAAGCAAAGTGGTCCATTCAAGTATTATTGCAGCAGTCTCTGCAAGAGCTTCGACAAAAGAAAAACATTGAAGAAAACAGTGTGTAAAACCAGTCAGAATGCACTTTCATTAAAAAAGAATTGCCTATAGAAGATAACAAATGAAACCGGAATGCTGGATTTACCAGCTCTGGACACTTTGTGTACAATGGTCATTAAATGGCCGGTCCATGGGCGGGTTGTTGGAGGTTAAGTATAGGTGTAGATTAGTACAAAAAAAAGTGCTACGAGATTGGCTTATCTGTGTCACATGACTAGCAGCACCCATCATATGCTGGGTATAATCTAGATATAAATGTGCCTGGTAGGGTATTTAAAGGGATAGTTCACCCAAAACATTCCAACCCCCCTTCTTCTGGGGAACACAAAACATGATATTTGGAAGTAGACCCAACAGAAAAAACTGCTCATTGGCTTGTACTATAAAATTTGTCCATAGAGTGGAAGTCAATTTGGAGTCAAATGTCGGTAACCAGTTTTGGTTCCCATTAACTTCCACTGTATTTTTTTTCATAGAATCAGGACCGGATTATCCATAGACAGGATTGGGCAAGTGCCCTAGGGCACCATCCAATAGAGGGGCACCAAGTGATTAAGATAATGACTAGACCTTTAAAATATTTTTCATGTTTTTTATATACATATATTATTCAGCTGGAAGAGATCCAGATGCATAGAAAATTGACAGTTAGTGATACAATGTTAGTATACTCTGTTAGTATACAGAGAGAATATAAAATATATGCACGCACATAAAGAACTGCGATTAGGTCAGGTCACAGTGTATTTTCCCCCTCCCCCCAGTCAGAGTCGAACATTCACAAATGGATAGGTAGCAGCAGTTTAGCGGTTGTGCGAAATATACATTTTGAAATAAGTGAAAATCACGACATGTAGCCAGGGCTCTACAACGCAACTGAAAAGTACTGCATGCGACTATCAAAAAATATTTACGAGCTCCTGTACGACTAACCCGATCAGCATAGGATATTTGTGTTTGCGCTCAGGGGAGCTTCAAAGGTTTCTGCTTGCTTGATTGTGCAGCGTTGAGTAATGTATCGAATGCAATGTTAATCAAAATCCACTCACTGCTCAAAATATTGTTGTTCATTGCTGAGTAATGCAAACTCACAAATCCTCTTGTTATATGTAACATATATAGCGGCAGGGATTCAACTCTACAAGTCACCAGAAGGGGGGCAGCTAAAGAATCAGCAGCCCTCTAAAAGCCCCTCCTCCGCCTCAGCGCAAAAGCGCGCGTTTTCTTCCTGTTGTGGAACAAAAGGAATGTGCGGGAATGCTTCTCAAAGACATTCGTTCATTTCATGACTTTCAAAGCACCCACAAAGAAATACATGGATATTAATATGTACTCTTTCTCTCATATGCTTGTGGAATATGAATATTAAGTTAGGAAAACGTGGGCTGATTTCTAATCATACTTTAAGCTGGAATGTTTAGGTAGTGTTTAGACTTTTATGAATGGTTGCAAAATTTCATAAATCAGTACGATAACGAATGTGGTGATATTATAAATGTGTAAACTTGATAAAAGTTTTAATACAGGGATCAAAAGTTATTCTTTTCTCCATTGAAAATGCCTTGCAAAAGACCAGCCGTGCAGGCGGGGCTCCGCCCCGTACCGACGCTCTGATTGGACCAGCCGCCTTTGGGGATGTCCAAACCGGACAGTTGAAAAGACGAGGCGCGTTCGCGTGCTCGCTCTCTTCCTCGTGCAACTCTCTGGCGCTCCTGAACTCCTGCGCGCTCAAACGCGCGCAAGGCTGACCTGGAAGCCGGCACGCCGGACTCTCTCTCAACGAAACCAACCATCGGAGGGGGTCTAAGACCGTGCCAAAGCCGTAACGGAGCCACGAAGTCAACGATCGCGGAGGAGAGCTTTCCCGATGACGTCACGCAGCCATTTCAAGTCTCCACACGAGAACAACCGAAGGAGCCCGAGCTGAACACGTGACGCCCGAAACAAAGAACTCCCGCGGGAAAACGAACCAATCACGAGCCTGCTTTAAACCCATCCAAGCAAGTACAAACTGAATTCCTAATCCTGACTGAACCGGTTAAAATATGATCTGAATGCAGTAACAAAACATACGTATTTGTTCGTGATCTTTTTGCTGGTTGGCTAAGTTATGAAATAGGAAAGAATGTCATTCTCTAAACCTTAACCAAAACTCTCTATGTGTGTGTATGTCTATGCTTTATTAGTTAATCCATTTATGTTAGGATAGCAATGTCACGAATAAACCTTTTCCATTTTATAAACAAGTGTCTCTGGAATGTGATTTTAAGTATTTTTATCCTTATTTGCCCTAAAGATAACGCAGCCTAGCTCAAACTTGAGAAATTATTAATCTCGTTTATCTACCGGGGCCACGGAATGGAAGCGAGATTGTAATTGAGAGTAACAGAATGTACCTTTTAGTGATTGCTGGACAAGCACTTAATAAGGTGTAAACTGTAGGTTAAACATTAATATGACTTTAATCAAGCCATATTAAATATTTAATAACTAATTCCCGGAGCTGAAACAATAGCTCTATATTAAACTGGTATTTTTACTACATAAATGGTGGAGGATGCGGGCATTAAAGATTTAGATCTGATAAATCAAACCAGAGACAATATAAATATTTCTCACTTTTATCCGGAAGAATTGAGTAAATATAGAGAAACACGGTTATTTGTGATATTGCATGCTTGTTTGCGAAACACAGTGAGTTTGAATGAAAGAGAGTGTAACTGTTAACTCGAGTTCAAGAAATGAAACTGCAGTAAATAAGTAAAAAGTCGCTCTAAAAGCGCATAAAAGAGACAAATGAGCGTGTCCCTCGTTTGAACTCTGAGTGAAGGCCTGTATAGTTTGATTTGTAAGTGCGTGTCCCACTTTCAAACTCCGCTATATTTTCAAATCCCCCGGGTGTGGAATGTTTAAAATAGCTATTTAAATCATTCTCAGCCATTTGATTTCACGAGTGAATTCAAACGCACGGCGCTCAAAGGAGTGGCCAGTCGTTTTTGAGAAAGGGGGAGATTGCGCAATCGATTGTTTGTGTTTATGTGCGCGGTCTAAACAGACAAATAGTCGCATAAAAGCCCGCCGAGGCTTTGATGGGTTATAAGTAACCCGTAGGTAAATTTATCTCGCCCTAAACGAGTGAGATTATGTGTTGTAAAGATTCAAATCTGACCAATGCTGGACTAATCTGAAGGGTTAGTCTGGAGCACAGTTTTTCCTCTCTCTCTCCTACAGGCACTGGGTCGTCATAGCGACCAGTTCAGCCACGTGGAGATTTAGCCGCATATAAGCTAAGCTAACAAAGAAACTGTAGCATTGTAGCAAAAGCCATGCTGGTAGCATTACGGCTAGCGATTAGCACATAGCATTTAAAGCTTGAATGCAGTGGGTGTGGGTGAGAAAGCCACTCACGTTTTCTCTTTCTCTCTCTCTCTCCCTCTCTCATTTAAAAGACTAACTATGTTTTGAGTTGGCTGTGTTAATGTTCATCAGTGTTAACAATTTCACAGGTTGGTTTAATATACTGTTGATTAGATGGTGAGTTTGATCTCATTCAATTATAATGGCTTTTATGATTTTAAAACACATCAATGGATAAGCGCTATTGTTAGGAATTTTTAATTGTTAATTGAATGTCACAATTGATTACAAATTAATTTTGAATTAATTTAATTTAATAACATTTTCAATTCCTGCTTCCAACAACAGCATCCATTTATGAACCATAAACGCGCTTATAATTTGACCACTACAATAAAACCTTAAGTTATCTAGAGGGCCAGAAATTTTTAATTTCATTCACAAGTAGGATACCGATTAATTATTTTTTTTTATTTTTTTTTGATGTTAAGGACAATGAGAGGAATGCTTAAGTTTGGAAATTATTTTAATTACTATTATGGGAATCCAAAACTAGTGATTTAGAAGCTGTAAATTAATTTAATAATTAATTATGAATTCGAACATTCTAATTACATTTAATAATTAATTACACTTCCTGTCTACATTTTGCAACAATATTGGTTTGTCAACTCAATCGCAGATTGCATTTGTAAATTCTAATCCTAAGTGAATCCTATTAATTTTAATTATAACATCATAAAGTTTACTTAGAAACCAAATTCTAATTTTTAATGCTAATTCCAAACTTAAATACAAGTCCGGCTCTATCTGTAGGCCACACTTCATTTCCTTAGGTGATTGATTAACTCAAGTAAAAATTAATAATAATTTAATTAAAATAATTTTATTAAATTAAAATTAGTCCTTTTTACTTAGGCCTGAGAGTAGATAGTGCTCCCCCTAGTGCTGTGTTAGAGAAGTGACAGTGACACCATACAGGTCAAAGTCATTTCTCACCAATCTGGAGCATGAAACGTAACCTTAGCATAGCGACTCAACAGCACCACCTTGTGCCAACGTATTAGTTTTAAATCTTGGGAATAAATCTTAATTTCTCTTTTCTTTTCTCCCTGTTACTAACTTCTAATTTGACTTGTTTGCTTAAAGCTGACCAAGGGAAGATCACGAATAGAGCGAAATGTTACAATTGAACAGATATGTATGAAACTTGAGAACCACATTCAAAACTGTTTACCATTTACCCTCTATTGTGAAATCCTATTCCCCCAGGTTAAAGCAGGCGCAATGAGAAGATAGACATCGGCAAAAGTTTTAACACGCGTGACACACGCTGACCAGCGTTGCGGTGTAAAATCCTGCCATTAAGGGACAAGCACTGTCATTGCTGTTATTTTCCTCCATCAAGGAGAAAATCGAAATAGCAATAACAGTCTTATTACAAAAAGAGAAAACTCGCCTACAATCCTCTGATTAGAAGCGTCCTTCTAAATCAGACTTAACAAAGCGAAGAGAGAATCTGCTATTAAAAGAGAGATCGGTCTAGTGTTATTGTCCCTGTGTACTCATTCTGTTAGTGTGCTTTTCTTTCTGTTTCCCAACAGTGCTGCCTCTACGTGGGCGCAATTTCTACGCAGAAGCCGCAAATTACACGCACCCCATCACAGAGGACCACAGAAACAGAATCACACTCAACACTAGCATACACTACACTGTGCACATTCACACCCCTGTTGTTTTGTTTGTGTTTTTGTTTTGCTTTGTTTCCCATCCAAGGTCTGTGTCAGTTCGGTCCAAGATCCCATCACCGCCAGAACATGTATCACCAGCCAGAACATGTCGGTCACTGGGAAGGACTGGAAATGTGGCTAAGTGCTACAACAAACAGCATCCTCCCTAAAGCTGCTGAAGCACTCCAACATCAGACACAGGACCAACTAGATGACAACATCACAAGCATCATGAGACAAGACCCAAGTCAAAACTACAGTCACAAAGAATTAGCCAAGATCACCTCAAGCTTAAGTCACACACTCATCGCCACCCTCAAACTGAGCGACAAGCACGCCGCACAACGCCAGCAGGAGCTGACAAGCGCACAACGACGCATAGAGCAGCTGGAACGTGAACGACAGGAAGGGACCGATGAGGTGGAGCGAGGCGCCGATGCGGAGATCAACAGGCTAAAAGAAACTCTAGCAGCTACCAGCCACGAAATGCAGCAACTCAAAGAGGATTTCGCTGATCGTGCAGACAAGCTACAGTATGCAGAGAAGCTACTAGAGAAGGCAAAGACTGACTTCAGGGACAAAAACAGCAGAATCAAGGCCCTCGAAGCTCATTTGGCTGAATCAAGAAACGAGATCAGCCGCCTAACACAACAGCTCGACTACGTCACAGAGGAGTCTGAAAGTTTCCAAGAGGAACTCAAGCACGCTTACGAACTACGCCAGGAGCCGTCAAGGACAGGACGTGCACCAACCGCACCCCTGCCAAGCAGGACCAAGTCACCTGTGCCTGGACTGACACGTGAACATAAGACAGAGGGGGTGGTGTTAAAACAGTCACCAGCGCCGTCTGAAGAACTTTATATCACGACAGAACCAGAAGAATCTGCTGTAGCCAGCCGCAGATCGTCGCACAGCTTGGACCTAAAAGACCTTGACAAGCTCGCCCGAAACGTTGGCAAATTCAACCCCAGCGTGCCAAACAGCCAAACGGTCCAGGCGTACCTGCAAGATATTGATTTCCATCTGGAAATGCGACCTAACGTTACGGACAAAGATAAACTCTATTTACTCCGAACGACATCCAGCCCTGAAGTACGCAGCTTCCTGGACCGGCAGCCTGTTAACACAAAGACTGATTATCAACGGCTGCGAAAAGCCCTTATTAAAGAGTTCGCCGACCCTGAGTCCGATCAAGGCTTAGTGGCTGCCCTGGAGACGAGACAAGGACGTCACGACACTCCTCAAGCTTACTATAGTCGACTCAGACAAGCATATTTTGGAACTCGCAATGATTCTGACATGGAAGATGAACTGAACTTTAAAACTCTCTTCCTCAGGAATCTTCATCCTGGCATAAGCCACCATCTTGGCGTTCTCGCATGTCCACGAACGATGAACACTCAGCAGTTGCGAGACTTGGTGCAAAAGGCCTACTACAAACAAAAGATGGCCTCAGAAAAGAGCACAAAAACCCCAGCAGTTCTTGATTTCAACACGCAACACCATGAACTGGCTCTAGAGGGCACCCAACGCCAAGACAGCGCTAAGCCACCACACAGAGAATGGAATGCACTCCCGTCCAACAGAGAACGAGACTCACACGCTGACACTCGACCTGAACAGAGGTATGACCGATGGGATGAACCGCGTGGACGTCAACGCTCACCTGGACGACACTGGGAGAAGTGGTCTCATGAGAATCAGTGGGAAAAGGAAGACGAACCAGAGTCAGCCTGACTAGCTGTCAGACGGAACGGCAGTGACAAGCTGAACAAATCAGCCCCAGAAAACAGCACCGCTTCACCTTGCTCTCAGAGAACAGTAAACACCCTAACTTCAGATGGACATGAAACCCCACCTGAAAACCCAGCAACAGAGTTAAACACTAACTCAACACCCAATACTCCAAATCACAGCAGCGTCCAACAAACACCTGCTGATGAAACTCCTCAAGTTCCTAAAAGTGCTGTCTCAGTCACCTGCCATTCCTCCGGAGAACACCAGATCAGGTCTGACATCCTAAACGTTTCCTCCCAAACTCCAGCCCCTCAAATGACCAAAACGATGCCCTCACCATAGCAGGTGCATCACATGAAGAGTCCTGGACCTTTCATGCCCTCCCACCCAACCCTACAGTGGCAGCAGTAACCCGCCGCCAGCACGCCACTGGCGAGCACACCCCTGCCCTCCTGCATTACCATACCACCTCAGTTCGCTGCTGACGATCTCCTCACCCTCACATGCGGATTCGTCACTACGAACCATGACAGCTCACATGTCAAAACCATGATAACACATCCTCCGAGCTCCGCAAGCTCCACTCTGTCGACTACATGCTGCATCTGCAAGACGGTGTCCACACGTATGTCCCTGAGCCACTCACTGCGCCACAGCTCGTAGTACCTCACGGCCAGAGGGGGAGTACGCGGACACACGCACACGATGCACCATGATGGGTTGCCAGTGCCAACCGGCAAATCCAAACCACCGACAGGAAAAGGGGGAGGATCCGACCCACTGACACAGACCGACAACCATATGCACCACACAAGCATAATTATTGTCATTTTAGGAAAACATATAGCAACCATGCTTAGACACAACCCATATTCTCTCCTCCGCAGCACTGCTAGGACCAATCTAGTAGAGAGGAGTTACTCTCAAATTTTTTTTTTTATTATCATATAATTTTTTTATTATTATAATTTTTTTTATTTTAATTGTTTTTAAATTTTTAAATGTTTATTTTTAATAATATTTTTTTTTTTTTTTTTTTTTTTTTAATTTATTTTATCGTTTGGTTTCTTTATCTCGTGTCTCACTTTGTGTTTCCTTTCCTCTCTTTCACTTTGAACCCCTTAACCAAACCTTGAATCCAGGTCCTGAAATTGAGATCGACTTCCGTCAGTAAAGTCGTTGTAACTCGCTGTGAGAACCGCTGTCGACCGATCGAGGCCACCCGCCAAAATCATGAACGACATGATACACGATGTAAGTTCCTCGATTGACAACGTAGTCATGAATAGGATTCCGTGCTACACGATACCTCTTAGCCTTGTTCAAACGTTGTAACTTCGGCCACTGCGGGCCCCGCTAGTCTCATCCAAACCCATCTCGCCCCTTTCCCGGTAGCGCTATTCCCATATACGCGAACCCGGAAACAGGTGATTTAGTTGTCTTTTCAGTTTGCCCATTATCGACGTTAATAATGTTTACCGGCTCAAAGACGTTGTGAATGTGGGATTACGGCAAGGGAAAACCTATGTAAAAATCCAAACTCCTAAAGTCGCTGCGTATTACGAGAACAACGAACAGTTGTATCTGGCCCCAAACTCAAAGATGGGCACGCTCACTTAGGACATTCACTCCCCCCCTACCCGAGTAAACTCTGCATACGCGATAATACCAAGGGCATCTGCGGCTTAGAATCCATTAAACCCGACACTAGTGCCCCGCCGAAACAACACCACGTTCTCAAGTTGAGGTAACGCAAGCCGAAATCATCAGAAACCGATGGCTGGTCAGTACCCCAGCACGAACAGCCACCCTCACATGCGATTAACACGACGCCACGCGCATTAATTTGCCCAACCAAATGTTATGGATCACTGTCCCGAAGGGCGCGATCCTCCATATTGACGAGTTAGCATTGTATCACCTCACCGACGATGAATGTCAGGTTGAAATCGAAATCTCTTATTGAATTGACACCGGCTGACAGCGCTAGAAGCTATCGCTCGCCTTCCGCCCGCCGGCGCGCCAATTATTCGGTCCTGGTCTGCCGCTGACACGGCGCTTTGTATCTCTACTAGCGTAGGATATGTTATGAATTTGACACTGGCCTTCCTCCTACACAAGCGAGTGAACGTCGTCCAAGAGTCTCTCAACAAATGCACGTCAGGCGTCCCTCGCCTTTTTCGACGTGGTAATCCCGACCGAGACCCCGAACCCGAGAATTTGAACAACCTGACTGAGATCATGCCTATACCGCCTCGTCGAGCCCCTGACAATTAAAACAGTCAAAAATGACCCAATTGTCAATAATGATAAACAATGCATCCCTATGTCTTCTCAAGTTTCTAACCTGTTCCTTCCCAAATTACCCTGCACCAGGTTTTAGTCAGTGATAGGAATGATGTTTGTGTCTTGTATGTGCCTGTTCTTCCTGCCTCTTGTTCCAGGGCCTGACAATGTTCCATCAGGGGAACATCACCAAGCCCGAGGGGGATATGTAACATATATAGCGGCAGGAATTCAACTCTACAAGTCACCAGAAGGGGGGCAGCTAAAGAATCAGCAGCCCTCTAAAAGCCCCTCCTCCGCCTCAGCGCAAAAGCGCGCGTTTTCTTCCTGTTGTGGAACAAAAGGAATGTGCGGGAATGCTTCTCAAAGACATTCGTTCATTTCATGACTTTCAAAGCACCCACAAAGAAATACATGGATATTAATATGTACTCTTTCTCTCATATGCTTGTGGAATATGAATATTAAGTTAGGAAAACGTGGGCTGATTTCTAATCATACTTTAAGCTGGAATGTTTAGGTAGTGTTTAGACTTTTATGAATGGTTGCAAAATTTCATAAATCAGTACGATAACGAATGTGGTGATATTATAAATGTGTAAACTTGATAAAAGTTTTAATACAGGGATCAAAAGTTATTCTTTTCTCCATTGAAAATGCCTTGCAAAAGACCAGCCGTGCAGGCGGGGCTCCGCCCCGTACCGACGCTCTGATTGGACCAGCCGCCTTTGGGGATGTCCAAACCGGACAGTTGAAAAGACGAGGCGCGTTCGCGTGCTCGCTCTCTTCCTCGTGCAACTCTCTGGCGCTCCTGAACTCCTGCGCGCTCAAACGCGCGCAAGGCTGACCTGGAAGCCGGCACGCCGGACTCTCTCTCAACGAAACCAACCATCGGAGGGGGTCTAAGACCGTGCCAAAGCCGTAACGGAGCCACGAAGTCAACGATCGCGGAGGAGAGCTTTCCCGATGACGTCACGCAGCCATTTCAAGTCTCCACACGAGAACAACCGAAGGAGCCCGAGCTGAACACGTGACGCCCGAAACAAAGAACTCCCGCGGGAAAACGAACCAATCACGAGCCTGCTTTAAACCCATCCAAGCAAGTACAAACTGAATTCCTAATCCTGACTGAACCGGTTAAAATATGATCTGAATGCAGTAACAAAACATACGTATTTGTTCGTGATCTTTTTGCTGGTTGGCTAAGTTATGAAATAGGAAAGAATGTCATTCTCTAAACCTTAACCAAAACTCTCTATGTGTGTGTATGTCTATGCTTTATTAGTTAATCCATTTATGTTAGGATAGCAATGTCACGAATAAACCTTTTCCATTTTATAAACAAGTGTCTCTGGAATGTGATTTTAAGTATTTTTATCCTTATTTGCCCTAAAGATAACGCAGCCTAGCTCAAACTTGAGAAATTATTAATCTCGTTTATCTACCGGGGCCACGGAATGGAAGCGAGATTGTAATTGAGAGTAACAGAATGTACCTTTTAGTGATTGCTGGACAAGCACTTAATAAGGTGTAAACTGTAGGTTAAACATTAATATGACTTTAATCAAGCCATATTAAATATTTAATAACTAATTCCCGGAGCTGAAACAATAGCTCTATATTAAACTGGTATTTTTACTACATATGACAAAAAGTGTAGATGGTGTACATAAGAGATTCGTTGTGCAGTGTGGAGAGCTTCATTGATTATAATGGAGCTTTGTGAGATTGCAATGAACTGGAGTGACAGCTTAAGGGAGTTTGCAAATGTGATATTAAATTAATACAACAGTTGAATAAACAATAAGTTAATATAAAGTGATGTACATTGTTTGACTTTAACAATATTGCCTGATTTTGCTGTATAATTTCATCAAGGAAAATAGTTTCAAACAGTCACAGTTGAGCAGTTGCGCATCTCCATTCAAACACAACATTGTTTCGTTTATGAATGAACTTCGTTTTTAAACTAATCTAGTGAGTCAGTGATTCAATTACCCATTCATAAAGACTGTCACTTACTTCGTTCCTGAATAAATCAGCTGTTTAAACGAATCAATTGAATGAATGATTAAGGGATAAAATCATGACTTGCTTACACCTGCTGGAAGTTTTATTTTTATGTTTAAAGTGTCATTTCAGTTATTTAGATCATTTAAATCAAACAATAGTTCTATATTCAATATTTTATATTTAAAACATTAATCTCACAACATTGTTAAGAATTTAAAACATCCATCCCACCTCTGAGCCTCTGTAAATGTCTGTAAAATTACCTGCATGCCACTTTTGTGTTCTTTTTGTAGTGGAAACTAATTTGGTTAATATTGATTTATTTTGATTGGTAACTTATTCTTCTTATTCTACCTGTTCTGATTCAATTTTTTTATTATAAATTTTGGAAAAGCTTATAAAGATAGATTTTTGAATTTGACATAATGACATACTTTTAAAGGTGCATGTAATATTTAGGATGATCTATAGACTAAAATGCAATACAATATACATAAATACGTTTTCAGAGGAGTATAAAGACCTTATATAATGAACCGTTATGTTTTTATTACCTTAGAATTAGCCATTTATATCTACATATACCACAGGTTCCCTTACATGGAAGTTGTCACCATGTTTCTACAGCACTTCAAATTTGGTCACTCTAGGGCACTACACGGTGTTAATACGGGCCTGCATACAATGGGTGCCAAAATTGGTTGCACCATATGACTTTGTTGGCCACTTTACATAGCTTAGTTGGTTGCACCACTTGACATACAACATTTGTTCACACCACGTTGATTGTAAAATTTTGCTTTGTTGGTCGCACCACATAGCGTAGTTGGTCGCACTATATGACATTCAGTAGTCGATTGGATAATATTACTTTTATATTCCACAGAAAAAAATAAGTCATACAGGTCTGAAATGACATAAGGTTGATCAAATGATGTCAGAATTTTCATCTTGTTGTGGGCTATCCCATTAAGGGGTTAAACAGAAGATTCTGAGAAGTTAACTTAAGACCTGTACATGTAAGCTATATCAGAAATTTCAAAATGTCTGAGTAGGTACAACATTTAATGAGGAACGACTTTTTCAGCCTCTAAAACTATGTTCTATATATTTTTTATCTGTGTAGTATGAGTGAAATGTGGAAGTACTACATCTGCCATGTTGGGTTTATCATGTGACCAGCTGAATCATTTCACTGCCATTTACAAATCGTCTCCTGTGGCCTGATGGGAAAGTTAAGTGTTCATTAGTGATCATTTCTCAGCAGAAATAGTAGGTCATACAACTACTTTGCTCCTACATACATTTTATTAACACTACAAATTTGGGCATATTTTTCATTAATCCACAGTTTTTTTGATACTATATTAGTAGGGAAGTAGGTATACTTGGAAGCAAGGTTCAGTTGCATATTAGATCGTCCCTCAAAATTAACTGAATTGCTGTTTAAGAGCAAGTTTGGGCATCCACATATGACACATGCAATGTCTTGGATATTTTAGGTAGAATAATGATGGAACTTACAATTCAAGAACAGCATTCATTTTAGTAGTGTCTTTATGATGGCCCATAAGTATCACTAAAGTTTGCAAGGTAACTTAAAACAAGTTTTGGGCTATTGTGTTGAACTCAAATTGCCAAAAAGAGATGTAAATGGTTGTGATGGGCTGCACTAAACCTGTGCTGACAGTATTTAGGTCAGCTATTAAACAGAAGAAAACTTACGGCTGCTGCAGGAGTGGCTTCACCAATAGTAGCTGCTTTCAGCATTATGTTTTGTTTTACAGTGTGTCAAACTGTCTTTGGCTCACTGTGCTCTCTGAACTGAAAGTGAACTCTTAGTTTTGTAGAACTGCCATTTAAAGCTCTTGGCTCCACGGGCAGCTCTGGTCCAGTCTAAAGTTGCTCATTGTCCTCGTTTCTTTCCCTTGCCTGTTTCAGAATGTTGGTTGTACTACTTGACATTTTTGGTCGGACCATATAACATTTTTGACACAGTTGGTCAACTGTGAATTTTTTTTCTCAGAATTGAAAGTTTTTATCTCGCAATTCTGAGTTTAGAACACACAATTGTGAGTTAAGTCAGAAATGTGAAATGTGAAATGTGAGAAAAAAGTCACAATCGCAAGATACAAACAGACAATTCAGAAAAAAATGTCAGAATTGTCTGTATATATCTCGCAATTCTGACTTTATTACTCTCAAATGCTAGTTTATATCACACAATTCGAAGAAAAAAAATCAGAATTTTTAGATAAAAGTCTTTTACCTTTTATTATTATTTTATTCAGTGGCAGAAATGGGCTTCAATTGCTTAGTTTTTTTCTCTCTAAGAAACAAAAATAAAAGACTAGTCCAAAATACTAAAAAATGTTTTCAAGAATTTCACTCTACTTCCCAGATCTTGTCCCCGCATGTTTCTGGAACTTGGTTGTACCACATAACTTTGGCATACAAAATGTATATTTTATAAATAATAATAAAAAAAAAATTATAAAGTACTTGTTGCAAAGTAGAGGTTGTAACATCGAGTTATTTTTGACTACATGACCCCAGAAATATCAAAGCTAATTTTAATTCAGAAAAAAAACAAAGACGCCCTGATTCCAAGTCATTCCCTGGTTTTAGCCTCATGTCTTCCTCTGACAAGAAAATCCATGTCATCTTCTCCTTGTTTTTCTTACATCCTCAACGACATCCAGGATCCTGACTCCAGATTCCACAGCAAAGTCTTCCATCTTATATATGCTCACCAGTAACGGACTTCATTTCCAGCCAATACGTTACCTCCTTTATCTGGGGAGGTTGGACACAAAACCCATAAGAGACTGCACTCACAAGCATTAGAGATGTTTTGATTCCTCAGCAACTCGCTCGTCGGACGCGATCAGAATTCCTCATGCATCCAGAGCAATCATTCTGTCCTCTCACACTCTTTCTCTTCGGGAGAGCCATTAAGCCCAGTGTGTAATTATTCTGTCAGTTAACAGAAAGCATGTGGCTGGAATAATCAAGCCCACACTCTGTAATTATCATCAACACACGGGCCCTTTCAAAACGCAGCCTCCCTGTGCAGGCAAAGCAATTTCACACAGATAGATTTTTCTGTCATTCTTTCCTTTTTTCTTTCTCAGTGCATGGCAGAAAGACAAAAAACTTTTCTATTAGTATTCAGTAACGTCTACTCAAGCGCAAAAATGGTTCTAAAATAGCCACTGTATTTTTTTTCCTTTATCTGGAAAGACACACACACAACAAATGTATTAATAAATGCAATTCTTGCTGTCCTTGTTCTTTAAAGACTTAAAGGTCAAAGGGAGTATATATATATATATATATATATATGTACTGTATATATATATATATATATATATATATTTCTTTCATTTTTTTTTCAACAAGTCTCTGACATCAAACTCTGATACATATGTATGTGCCTCCTCCTTCAAAGGCACATTATTTTCTAAACCCCTATTTTTCTAAAACTTTTCTGCCAAAAGAGCACAGAGCAGGGTTACTGCAGGCCGCTTCTCTGCAGAATTACTGTTTCTCTCAATCTGGCCTTTGGTCCTGTGGTGTAATATGCAGACTGCACCAAAGCCCACATGTCATTACACAATCATTTCATCCTATTTGCTGGTGTTAGCCGAGCGCCGGCTCCCGCGGGTCTGCCTGTCCTGGAGCTCAACAGAGTTTCTCCTCCTGTCAAATGAGGGGTTGTGTGTAGATTGCGGTGGGCAGCAGGTAACGGTGTGGCTCTTCCTGTCACAGGCCCATCAACTGCACTCGTAGTATGGGCAGAAAAATTGAGATTATTTTAACCCATGACTTATAATTCAAACTATTACATAATATTCACATATATTCAGTCTATAACTGAGTCTCTAACAACTTAAATTACATTTTCAAATACTTATTCTAATATCTCAAATATAATAATAATAACAACAATAATGATGATAATAATAACAATAACAATAATAAGAAGAAAAATAAGGTAATTAATTACATAATAATAATAATAAAGTAATCAATTGTGCAATAATAATAATAATAACAATTATAATTAATAATAATAATAATGTAATCACTTGTATAATAATAATAACATTTGTATTTATTTTATTTTTTTATATATAATAATACTATTTTTAGAAATATTATTATTATATTGACCACATTATTATAAATAGGTATATTTGTCAATATTGTATTATGATAAAATATATAAATGGATAAAGAATGTATAAATTATATAATACTATATAGTTATATAATTTTGGATTATTATTATTATTAAATTATCGAGCTCAAGAGAGACTGGATCAAGTTCCATAACACTTTTACTACCAGTGATTTCCTGTCTCCTACTATTTATTAATACTACTACTACTACTACTACTACTACTACTAACAATAATAATAATAATAACAATAATCTACTTATTTTATATCCTATGTATATTCTATTATATCAATACATTTACCAAAAAAGGAAAAAACAGAACCTTTAGATGTATTAAAAATGAATGAAATAATGATTTAAAAAAAGGATTTATGTACTTGTTTAACCAGGAAGGTCCCATTGAGATACAATATCTCTTCTAGCAGGGAGTCCTGGTCAAGATAGGCAGCGAAAGACACATTTACAAAGAAATACACATCACCACACAATGAACAAACATAAAACACAAATTTTTAAAAACAATACAAATCCTAGTCAGTTATTAAAACACGTACACACTTCTATATAAACAGACTTTAAAATATTTTTGGTTGCCTTTTAAAACTTTTAGAGTTTATCTACAGTAATTATAATTGATTTTGGAGGAGTGATGCCTAGAAAAAGCTTCACCTAACCTCATCCTGCATCTAAAGGTTTATATAAGAGATTATATGTTAATGCATGTTGACCATCATATTTGAATACATATTTCAGTGTATTTTGATTTTGCTATTACACAATTAGCTGTCTCAATCCTCTTTTGGGATTATCCACTAAGATTTGGCAGGCAGAAAGTTTTATAAGTAACCCTTTGCCCTTTACAGCTTGCCATGGCCACACAAATAACAATTCGCCTGTTACAAAACACGCAGAAAGCTGAATATGTGCGGCTAATGCTCGCTAATCACACAAATCCTTCCTCTGAAATCTTGGAGCTGTTTATTAAAGAAATAAACTCCTTCAATAAATTCTTTTGAAATGCCAGAGGAAACAAATATATAAACAAACTGTGAAAAACCCATCCTAATTTCTCAAACCAGAAATTATGTGTATACGCATGTGGATCATATGACAAGCACTGCTTCAATGAAACGGCCAATCTAGATGTGTACACACTGATGTGTGATCAGCGTGCAGAGTCTGGGATTAGAAACGGCCCATCGCAGAGACAGCTGGGAGATTTAATGTGCCTGATTTCTGTCTGATCAGTTGGACTTGATGCAGGGCACACCTCAGGGGGAAGAAAAGAGAGAAAAGATTCTAAGTCAGCATTCTTGAACAGACAAAAAAATACACAATTCACGACTGATTTGGAACTAATTGAAAGTTAGAAACAGAGTTTTATGTTAGCAAGTTGCTCAGCTAACAACGGTATACAAGAAAGAGCATAAAAATATATAAATGTTGCATAAAATACGAATAGTTTTTAGTTAAACTCTGCTTTATCCGTTAAGTTTTCTTCTTCTTTGTCTGTGGTAGCCCATATAACTGCTTGTGGGAAAGTTATGAAATATGGCACACCTATAAAGGACTGTCCCAACATATACCATAACAAATTTGGAGTCTCTATCTCAAACTCTAATGCCATCAATAGGCCAATTATTTTCTGCTAATAACTTTGAACTGGAAGGTCTAGAAGCAAAATTGTTTTTTTACTATGATTCAAGTCGAATGCATACTAAATGTAAATTTCAACGTGTCAAGATTTTTTGCAGTTTTGAATTTTGAACAAAAATCTACTTTTTTCGAATTTGTCCGATTTTCACAAAAAAATGTATCGGATTATCTTCTGAGCATTCTGGCATAAAGATATCAAACACTTTTTGATATACCAAACCGTTTTTGTAAAACGTGATAACAAATTTGCTAAAATTCATGCAAATATGGACATGAGACTATATCTTCGCAACACTTTAGCGGATTATGACCAAACATGGTAGGTGTTATAACAAGCATGACCTGAGGGCACATGAGTAGTTTCAGAACAGCGCAGACTACTGGTCAGAAATAGTTTACCTCAAAACTGAAACCAAACCGTTCACACGGAACGCATATTTATAGCATTTTCTAGAGGGACATCTATCATCCTTGCACTCGCGTCTCACTCAAGAGAGCCCAAAGCCATGTCAAATGAATGTAAGTTCAACTTAAAAAAAAACATGTAATTACTAGATTAAGAAACTAGCTTGCTAGCGAACGTGTATAATAACAGCGTTAACATGAACCTTGCGTTCATAAGATTAAATGTTAATAAATTGCGTGTATCAGCGATGATGAATCTTTGAGTTTAAAGCGGCTCTGTCAGAAAGGCTGCGTGTGTCCTGACATAAACTCGCTGTTTGAGCTATGTGCTCTTTTCCTAAATGCATAACTTACATTTCACAGGTATATTCTCCATCTGTAAATGTTAGAAAGCCATGGAATTATTTCCATTTTGCTGTCAGCCGTGCATGAGCTTTTGATTTGCGATTCTCCGCTAAACTTCACAGACTTGGTTCTGAACGCGCGCCAAACAGACAGAGCACAATGAAATAGGAGCGCGACTCTGACTAAAATATACATTTTGCTGAAATGTTTGTAGTTGGACATTTTAAACTTAAAAGTAACTGTATTTGTATGATAGCACTAACTGTAAAGTGACTGTAATGGGATAATTAAAATAGCCTTTTTACTCAATTAGCCTAGTATGTGCTTTTTTTTTTTAGTTCAGTAAATTTAGCTTTGCTTTAAAAGCATTATTTTTGTTTTTAGATCGCAATGTTAGAATGTAATGTGATTTTAACCCTTTTTGCACATTATATATGCCTACATGGTTACATTCCCTTTATTTATTTGTTTAATCCAAATCCAAAATTCTGAGATATGTACCGTATACCGTCATTCAAACCAAAAATACTGATATATGAATTGTTTCTCATATTGCCCAGCCCTACTTTGAAGAAACGTGCATTTGGTAATATTTTGATCGATGCGCCCTCTTGTGGCCTCAGAGAAGCCAAACTATTTTTTTCCTAACTGAATTTATGTCTTTTAAAATCGAATATAAATTGAATTTTGATATTTTAGTAAAAAATTCGAATTTAGTTTTTCAGCCAATTTGACAGCTCTACTTCTGACCATATTGGACAAAAATAATGTTAAAAAATCATTTTAAGTTTTGTAGTAAAATTCTGTACCACCAAAAGTCTTTAAGAGGGGTCTCCAACCCTCCTCCTGGAGAGGTACCATACTGCAAAGTTCAGCTTCAACCCTAATAAAACACATTTGGCTCAGCTAATCAAGGTGTTCAGGGCTACTTAGTTATAGACAGGTGTGTTGAAGCAGGGTTGGAACTTAAGTCTGCAGGAAGGTCGATCTTCAGGAACAGGGTTTGAGGACTCTGGTCTTTACTGTGAAATTAAGACAGCTCCTTAACTTTTCATTTTACTTCTAATGTGATTGGCCCATTAATTGCTGCTTGAATCTATATTTATATCTATAACTAGCATTTCAAACACAATAAATTCTGGGATTGTCTTCTCAACAATGTAATGTTTCAGTGTGCCAAAAGTGCATCTTGCAGAGTGTATATCAAATCATGTAAACCTTCATTTAAAATGTAGGTATGAAGAGTCTCATATTCTGCTGCAGAATTTAAAGGCTTTAGCGCAGGTTATCCAGGTGCCATTAAGTGATTCTCGCTAATCCACTATACGCTATGCAGATACCACTTGAATCACCCACGCATACACCAAAGAGGACTTTGCATTTCAGTTTAGCAGGTTCACTTATGACATCTGAATAATCTTCTCTTAGAGCCCACTCTTTAGATTTGCACTTTTAAGTCTGAAATAAAAAGAAAAACAACAGTGCCAATAAAAAGTTTCCTTTAGTAATATCTAGTAGGACTTGCATTTATATTACTATTTCTCATATTTAAAGTGACAGTTCACCCAAAAAGAATACCATATCAATACTTAGCAAACACTCACAAAATTGTAGCATCCTGGCTAAATCAGTGTATCTCAGGCAAAAACCATGTAAAAATGTAGTTATTTATGTATGTTTGTAACTTTTATTGATACACAAATGAAGAGATAACAGTGAGAGGGCTGGAAAAGTCACATTCTGTTTTCAAACTAGCATGCATGCTAACTGCTAAAGCATAGATATGACATCCATTTTAATGCACTAAAAACATTCACTTTAGGGACTCAGTGCCACAAAATGACTTCAATAGGACATTGTGGTTATATTCATAATGTGTAAGGATTTTAAAACAAGTCAATAAACAGTCAAAATCACTCATTAAACAACAATATTCATGCTCCAGTTCGCTAGGCTAGGAATATTCTGGATAACTACTCATTAAAAGTCTCCCAGGAGGTTGAAACAAATCGAAAATGAGAAACTGCAGCAATTACTGTGCATATAAGAAAGAAAAGCAAAAGTTACTGAGCAACTTTATGAACCAGAAAACAAATACGTTTCCAAAATGTGGTGTCGCTCAATTGTGGTTTAGCTTACAACAATAAATATGAAGTCAGGTCTCATAAAAACTACTTTAGCCGTAGTTCATTTGGGAGCAAAAATAAATCACCAGCAATAAAAGAAGCTTCACATCAAGTGCCGCTTTTTAATAAGTGTTTAATTTCTTATTCTTCCTCTGCTCCTTCCCGGTAATGCTGGTTGTATTAACAAGCCTGCAGCAGTCAGGGCACATTAGCGTCAGAGCGAAAGCATCGCCCGGAGGATTTGGCGGGACTGGGAAATCTCTCATTAAAATTGCAGCCAGTCAGAGGAAGTCCCACTGTGAGATCTCAGACTCTGAGACCACTCATCTTTTAGATTTAGACCAAATGTAACATGAGAGACAGGAGAGAGCACCATTATATCTGGATCGTGTCTATTATGCAAGAATGAAAGTAGAGTAAAACTTTACTTTTGCAGGCTGTGACCCAGGTTATTGACAATGGCTAGTTTAAATGAGTTTTGTACTTAATATAGCTAAATGAGACGAGGTTGATACAAGGTTTAAGAAAACTAATGCAACGCTGAATTCTCATTGGTCATAAATTACTTATGATTATTGACTCCAGCTCAGAATTACATCCCTTTGTCTGCAGCATTCGAATGCATGGCTTTTTGCTCCAAAAAAAGGCTAAAATGCTTTTTTTGGAGGTGAGTTCTAACATTTCATCAGCTATTCGGTTGTATTAATGAGAACTATGAGGAAGAGATTATTTAGAAGGGCAAGATCCGTCAGATGTAAAAAAGGTCAGTTCTGGTCATATCCTATTCTGTCCTCCCTAGAGTGAATTCAGAGATGCATCATGAAAATAGAGACGGTATGATACAGTCTCTGACTCAGTCGGATGAGTAACGTCTTATAATCGCATATTAGTGTCACAGTTCACAGAATCTCACTTATACTGTCTGCAACTCCTCCACATTTTTTGCATTTTTCAAATGACCATCATAAAACTTGACAAACATTTTTTGTGTGTGTTAGTGAACAGGAAATAATCAACAAATATAAGAATTAATACAAATTCAAATATATATAACTACAATATGAATGGAAATAAATAAATATTTACTAGTTCGGTTTTATTCATCACTGTAGATTAATTTAGTGCTGTTTTTCTTGCAAAAAAAGATTAAGTTTCGAATAAATTGCATATACAAAGATTAATTTACATGAGTCTCATAGCTTAATCAACCAAGGTTGATAAATATATAAAATATATATATCACTTTGTTTCTTTAGTGCTTTTTCTCTCATAGCAAATTATTTATAAAATATGTTGCATCTAGAAAGATTAGTTTATGTGCTGTGAACTTTATGTAAATAAATAAATAATTTAAATAAAAATAAAGTACAAAATAAATACAGTAAAAAAGTAATACAAAAGTTAATTTAAGATTAAAAAGACATCACATTTGTTCAAGTCATTTATTCATTTGTCTTATTACATTTAGTAACTAATATGATACAGAAATTAAATACATAAATAATAAAATAACTAAATCTACAAATCGCAACAAGGTGCAATGTGTCTCCTAATGTGTTTTATTTGAATGTATACAAGTGCAAATGAGCTACAGCAGACAGCAAGATTTAAACTGGTATTAATATTAGAAAGTCAAACAGGTTTGATAACATGAAGGTAAGGAAATGATCCCAAAATTGTTATCTTTTTACAGCATCTCGCTGAGGGCATCTGGCAGTCACTTTCTTTCTCTCTTACAGGACATGAATAGCAGGATCCTCCTCTCGGTTTACTGTCGCCGTCCCAGAGATCACAGCTCCTGCTCTGCCCCGGTTTACTCAAAGTGAAGAGACCGGGAACATCCAAACAAGGCTGGGGTATAAGCCGTTCTTTGTTCCTCTTCTGTAAATAATAGTCTTGTTTTCTCTCGTTCCGTCAGCTCCCTCCCCCTCTTGTTTTCTCTGTCTTTTGGCTCCGAGAGCCCAGGTTTGTGTAGAAGCTTTTGATTTGCCCCGCGACTGGCCTTCCCCTTCCCCCATCTGCCTCAAAGCCAGATGCAGATGAAAAATTTATGGCAAAGTGCCTTGAAAAAGCCCCCTTCCAATCTATTTGAAGTGAAGCTCTTCCTCTGAAGTTGCCCTCTCTGATGACGGCCATCTTTGCTCCTGTTTTCGACCCTCTGCGTGTCAGTTATCCACTGATAAAGGGCAAATAGTGTCATCTAGCTGGTGTAATTAGAGAATTGATCCAATTGATTATTGATTGGCGTCTTTTCAATCGAGTCAGTATTCCTTATTATCAGTTTGGCAATTAACGATGAAGTGAATCCCCAAGTAAATTTACAAAGATAACCCTTCCCAACTCTCCGATAGCATACCCACCGATTTTCCCCGCAAGGTCAGACGGAACGATCTGGATTTATTATTCATAAGCGTCTCATTATTTGGGTATCAGATCAAAAGGTAGCGAAACATTAGCACAGTCTCTCTCTCTCTTTGGGAAAAGCCTCCAGCAACTCAAATGGAGAACAACAACAAGATGGATTTACAATTCAACATCTCATTGCAAATCGACTGAACTCGTGGCATTTAACCAACCACTCAAAGGGAGCTTTTGCATGTAATGGCATGTAATTTTGTTTAAAATTATTACAAAAATGTAAAGTGTGGATATCCTGTGGTCTAGTGTTTGGAAAAGCTCCTAAGATCCTTTATGAAATAAAAAGCATAGGATGATAGTTATTTAAAGAGCTGTGCTGTAAGATTTTTCATAAATAAATAGGTACGATATACATTACACGTTGATCTAAAATTGGCACAAAATAGATTTACAAAATAGATTTATGATATTTATGGGTTTTATGTTGTTCTTTCCATTTTTAAGGGAAAATAAAATGCTCCAATTAAAAACAGAAATACCATATTTAATACTTGTTATACCAACTACAATTTCTTAAAATGGTGTTTACATTTTTACTTCTTACTAAAATATACAATAACATTCAAATTTGAAGTACAACACGAATTCTGAAAATGTTGGGACATTTTTTTAAATTTAAATAAAATTAAAACTAAAATAATTTAAAATAACACTAGTCAATATTTTAATCTCAATAGAACGTAGATAACATAAGAAATGTTTAAGCTGAGACATTTTTAAATGTTATGCTCAAAATTGGCTAATTTCTAATTTGATGCCTGCTACAGGTCTCAAAACAGTTGGGAGAGGGGCCTGTTTACCATGGTGTAGCATCCCCTCTTCTTTTCAAAACAGTTTGAAGACGTCTGGGCATCGAGGTTATGAGTTTCTGAAGTTTTAGTGTTGGAATTTGGTCCATTCTTGCCTGATATAGGTTTCCAGTCGCTGAAGAGTTTGTGGTCATCTTTGACGTATTTTTCATTTAATGATGCACCAAATGTTTTCTATAGGTGAAAGATCTGGACTGCAGGCAGGCCAATTCAGCACCCGGACTCTTCTACTACGAAGCCATGCTGTTGTAATAGCTGCAGTATGTGGTTTTGTATTGTCCTGCTGAAATAGACATCACCTGGAGGGGAGCATATGTTGCTCTAAAACCTTTATATACCTTTCAGCATTCATAGTGCCTTCCAAAACATGCAAGCTGCCCATACCGTAAGCACCTATGCACCCCCATACCATCAGAGATGCTGGCTTTTTTAACTGAACGCTGATAACATCCTGAAAGGTCTCCCTCCTTTTTAGGCCGGAGAACATGGCATCTGTGATCTCCAACAAGAATATCAAATTTGGACTCGTTTGACCATAAAACACTTTTTTACTTGCAATGCATTTTAAATGAGCCTTGGCCCACAGGACACAACGATTATTCTGGACTATGTTCACGTATGGCTTCTATTTTGCATGATAGAGCTTTAGTTGGCATCTGCAGATCTGCAGATCACATGGCGGATTGTGTTTACCGACAGTGGTTTCTGGAAGTATTCCTGGGCCCATTTAGTAATCGCAATGACAGAATCATGCCGATGAGTGATGCAGTGTCTTCTGAGGGCCCGAAGACCACAGGGTTTCAACAAAGGTCTTCAGCCTGGTCCCTTACGCACAGAAATTTATCCAGTTTCTCTGAATCTTTTGATGATGTTATCAGGGCTGCTTTTACTTTTCATTTTATTCAAATTTAAAAAAAACTTCCCAACATTTCCAGAATTCGGGTTGTGTGGAATTTATTTTGATGTAATAATTTTGAAATATTTTTTTTTAAGAATTGTTCAAGAATTACAACTAATTTTATTAAAATGAAGAAGAAAAATTTCTTGAGCAGCAAATCAGCATACTATAATTATTTCTGAAGGATCATGTGACACTGAAGATTGGAATAATGATGCTGAAAATTCAGCTTAACATCACAGGAATAAAATACATTTTAACAGATATTAAAATAGAAAACAGTTATTTTAAATTAATAATATTTCACAAAAGACACTTCTTTCAAAAACATTTTCAAACTCTTACTGACCCTAAACTGTTAAAAATGTTAAGCCAAAATCAGTCATTATATCATACTAGCTGATTCTATGAGAACATGTAAAATAATAAAATCATGCTATGTAAGGTTTACCGAATTAATCCAAATCCCATGATGGTTTCTGAGACCATCTGTTTTTTTGGGGGGGGTTGTCATTAAAGTAGACATTTTGCCTGCAAAAGCAACAATTAGCACAGATCAGATTCATGAGACCTCCTGAAACACCCTAAAGGCTAAATACATGGCCTGTTCATGTCAGATGGTCTCATCTAGTTGACTGTGAATCATTCATGTGTCTTTGCTCACACATATGTAGACGCTGCAGCATCTCTTTCAAGAATTCATGTGTTCAGCCTGCCGTGCAGATATTGCCCAACGTGGCATGAAGCTTCACTCGCACCAGACTCTAAAAGCACCATTACACAGATCAGTCCAGGTGCGTGGAGAGCTGGAGGTCAGGCTCATCTCATCACAACCTCAGCCAACATGCTTCAGAAAGCAAAACAATTACACCTAAATGACCATCAACTGGCAGTTCAGCAAATCGTTCATGTGCTGGACAACACGACGGTGTTTCAGAGACTGGATGAGACGGATCAGCACAAGTTTGTGTGTTTGTGTAAGAGATGAGGCTTTCCTCAGATAACATGCCATCTACTAAAGAAAACATAATTCACAAAGGGGCGGAGAGCGTGAGGGCTCATCAGCCAATCAGGTGTGAGGAAGTTCATCCAGGTTACTTCAAAGGTCAACAAAGTTGATTCCAACAGCTTTACTACCTTCCCCTTACAAAAATGTGGCACTGTAGTGAGTTACCATGGTATATCCAGTAGATTTTAATAGACTTTAATTATATTATAATGTCCCATAATATTGGCATATATGTGTAAATATGTACTGTATTATTATTATTATTATTATGGTAAAGTTGTTATTACCATAATACAACACCCAACTGAATATTGTACGTATTATAATGGGGAACAAATTATTTTTATGGTACCATCTGAAAATATGGTATTACCATGTAATTAATAGTTTTATGTCAAAACAAAATCAAAATAAATATGATGTTATTGTTGGAGAAAAAAAAAACATGATTGCAAGATTACAATATCCAAATTATTGTGATATTTTCATGACAATTGTCCTACTAAAATAAGAACAAAACTAAATAATTATGGTATTGTTGCAGAAAAAAAAGTCAGATTACAATATCCAAATGAATATGTTATTATCATGACAATTGTAGTTGATTTTTCATGGTACCATTACAAAATATGATATTATCATGGTATTATATTTAAATACATAATATATAAAAACAGTATTACCATGATTCAATGTCCAAGTGAATATTGTTTTTTACAGTCTAAATTACAATGTCTAAATAAGTACATTATTAATTTCATGAGACTATTTCTAAAAAATAAAAATATAAATAAACATGATATTACCATGGTATCATATATATAAATATATAAAACGATGGTATTTTTCATTGTACCATATCCAAAAAAATAAAAAAATAAAACAGGAGTACCATGTTTTTTCCACTAGTTTCAATTTTAGTTTTTAGTCCTTTACATGTTACGTGAAACAACTGAGTTGAGAAATTGAATAGCTTAATTATTCACGAGCAGCTTGTTAATTATTCTTTATACGGTTAGGCAGATGGCATTTCCAACAGAGCAAAACTCATTAAGAGAAACATGAAAACCTTAAACTGATGACCTGTAGACAGATCTTACAAACACGCTTTGAGGTGTCCTGTATTTAATCTAATCAAAACACATAATTATGAAAAATAAAGATTGATTATTCTGTGTGATATATATATGGGTGGATTGATGGCTCTATTGCTCCGCCCCTGGGCGGGGCACATGGAGATCAGGGGGAGTGGGCGGAGCCTTCTGCAGTCAATGGAGATTCTGGTTCAAAACATAGTTTAAAAAAATTAACAACAGCGAGATGTGAAGGCTTGACTGTCTTTGAAAGATAATCAAGAGGGTGTTGTGGGTGGTTGCTAGGTCTCTATGATATTTGGTCTCTAAATAGGACTTAAAGGGATTTTTCACCCACAAATCACCCCATGATTTACTCACCCTCAAGCATCCCAGCTGTATTTGACTTACTTCTTTGAAGTTTTATAATGGCAGTAAATGGGTGTTGAGATTTTGAAGTCCAATAAAGTGCATCCATCCATCATAAAAAGTGCTCCACACAGCTCCGGGAGGTTAATAAAGGCCTTCTGAAGTGAAGGCCTTCTGTTTGTGTAAGAAAAATAAACAGCTTAAAAACTGTCACTCATTTCAATTTATTGCAATCTCACAATGTTCCGTTATAATCACTGAACATCTCTGAACTGCAAATAATAACTTAGTTCCATCGCGTCTATGTGTGGCGTTTAGCATTGAGTGACTTCTGACTGCTAACCCTAATTGAGGTGGCAGCCCTGGATTATCTATTTATATCTGTATTAATGTTATATCTTATATTAACCATTTGCACACATGAGCATTATCCGATCGGCTCCTCTCAACCGCAGACGCAGGTTTACGAGACACTTTTTACTGCGTTTTTCAGTCAATTTCTTGACTTTTCCCCTTATAAACAACATTTTCATATACGATAAAAGGTCCCTGTGTTTTCTCGGTTTGACCGATTTGAGCATTCATAAACAACGCAAAACACAGGCATCTTGAGTTTCTGCTCCTGATTCCTATGGAGAAAAATCACTTCCTGCCATCCAGCAGCATTTCGCACCACAGCAGTGATGTCATGTGCAAACAACCTATTGCTCACCAAATTCAAATAGCAAATGCACATATTTAAAAAAGTAACCCACACCCAATTTCAGTACAAATGGCGTGGGATGGGACACACGATGAAGCTTAATACTTAGGGTTAGGGCTTTGAACAAAGCAAGCACCGCTTTGTACAAAGAATAACAAGGAGACCTTGGCTAAGCAAGAGCCGATCCATCCAATCATAGTGGTTCCTAAGCAACAGGTAATTTCACAATAGATGCAGCTGTAGTTTAAATGGCTATTCACAGCGGGAGCCATGCGCGACTCCTCTGGAAGTCAATCTACCGCTGCAATGCACTGCAACCTTGAGGCGTTTCACATTGTTCACAGCACCGGGCTGATGATTGCTGCTTTCAGACGAAATAAAAGACAAGAAAAAGTCAAGAAAATGAAACCACATCTCTTCAGTTTGCCTGCGATTCTGTGGTTTTCAAGCACAAATCTGAAGTTTGCTGGAATCAAGGTTTTTTCAGGTCTGCCTCGATTTTTCATCTTCTTATGAAATAAGCTTCTTAAGCATAGGCAGGGCAAAGTAAACCGCTCTACGGCACAACAGTATCAGTAAGCCGGCGCAGTGCAGAGTGACGCTGTTCACAACCGAACAACAGCTCCATTCAAAGTTCCTCACCTTCAATGTTGAAAATGCCATCGCCATGAGACGCAATAATCAGATGGGGGTTTTCTGCAGCTGAACCTTTGTGGTCATGGTCATGGATGCCCACATTAAACCATTATGCTCATTGGTCATGTGACCACTGAGAACTGTTGATTTGTATTAAGTTGCGCATATTTTTAAATTGAGATCAATTTTTCAGAGCCAGTAAAAATGAGTTGGGCTGTTGTAAGCAAGATATGTAAAAAGTAAATATAAAAAACCGTTACTCCCCGGTGTTACTGTCTGTGTCATAAAACTATTTCCACCCTTATTGTCATTAAAAGCTGAAGTTCTTCAAATACACACAGCAGAGAATATTATGGCACATTTTGGGGTAAGTTGTCACAATTTAAACCTGTCGTTAAATGCCAATTTAAACATTTACAGTTTAAATATAAATACAAATAAATACATAATTATTCACAGAAAAGTCCACCATTAAAAAAAAAAATGTATCGCTCCAAATAAGTTGTAATTAACAAACAGTATAAATCATGAGACAGTTTTGTTCTATTTTACATTCTGACCTACAGTAAATGGACCTCAGCTTATTGTCCAATTAGCAATTGTGTAATTGAACCATAGTTGCTGAAAAATAACCCTTGTGACAACTAGCCCCGGTCTCCCTTATTTACTTCTTCACCTAAAAAGTCATATTTCTATTGACAGAAACATGTACAAACACATCTCAAAAACAGTATATATATATATATATATATATATATATATATATATGACTATCAAGAACTTAAAAACAATGGGACATAAATCACTGAGAAATATCACTGGAAGCACTGCCATTGAACGGATTGATATGGAGGACAGGTCTGCATTCTCTTCAGCAGCTCAATACAACCAAACATTGACTCAAGCCATCCACGCTCACTCATCCCAAGAGACGCCAGACTAGTCAATAATTCAGAAGCAGAGGCAGAAATGATAAAAGCACGAATGGACACTGAAAATAAAGAGAACGAGTAGTAGAAAAGGGGTCATTTTGAACTTAAAGCAATATATACAGTACACAATAAACCATCAGCATTAAACAGGTTAATAATAGTGCTTCACAACTTTACCATACAAGTAAAAAAGAAAAATATATGAAAAGATGGATATAATTTCTGAGAAAAACACTAATAACACTAACACATTTATATTAAAACCACTAGTCAACATGATGAATAACCGCCTGATCGCTTTCAGATGATAAACATTCTGCTCTTCTGCAGAAGACATCAGTAATGCAGCTGCTGACAGCGGGAGTCTCACACAGCAGATATCATACATGTGTAAGAGTGATGATTCAGGTCATTATCACTTATCAATGATGCTGCATCAGTTATTAGATCGAGTGGCTGTGAGGCTGGCAGACTAACTTCATTTACTGTTTAATTATTCCACACACTGTTATTAATCTCACACATCATTTGTTAAATCCTAATTGTTCCCTTCATGTTGTGTTCTAGTGAGATCCGTTTCGCTGGATCACACAAGTGAGTAATGAAATCTGTGAGTGATAGATGATCTGTGATAGTGGATTTATTGTAATGAGTCGGTGGGTGAATGTCAAAAAACATGTCAAGAATATGTGAATATGAACATGTCCAGGTCATGTTATCAATCAAGGCCCACCAAAAAATAAGAAATCATTTTTAGCATAAAGAAAAAACAGCTTACATTTATGAGCATTGAGGTTTTTTTTTCTGGCACTGAGACAGTTTTTCCAGATTAAAGATGATTTCCTCCATAACTATTAGTATGACACTACATAAATAATAACAGGTAGAAAATATATTAAAATATGTAATTAAATCACTGCTTATTTAATAAATGATCAATATTAATATTATTGTGGTTATTTATTGTTTTTACCTATTAATAATAATAATAATAGGTAAAAAAAATATAAAAAGATGTCATTACATCACTGGTTATTTTAATATTTAATAATATGAATAATAATAACAATAGAAAAAATGTCACTATATTATGCTAAATTAATAAGAAGATATTATAAGTTTAAATTAAAATGTACTAATATTAGCACATATTAGGCAGTGATATATGTTTTCAATTTTGGAAAAATTCTAATTTTTATTGATTTTTTTTTATTAAATTAGCATAAATTAGGCAATAACAGTGAAATATTTTAATCATTTTTCTAACCATTATTATTTTCTATTTAACCATTATTATGAATTATTCAGAATATATTCAGCATACGTTATACAGTGATAAAGTGATTTTTTTATTATGACATATTTAATACCTCCATTTATTTTTATTATAAACAAAATAAAATATACCTTTATATCAAAGCCTAATTTATATTATATCAATTATTTATTTATGTCTTACTGTAATTTTTAACACAAAATGTCCAACCAGACTGAAGGGGAACCAAGAGATCCAAAAGTGGATCATGGTTTCTGCCAGTTATTGTTACTATAATATACCTTGATATTAGAAGCAACAAAAAGTACAATAGGTTTTCTAGACTTTGTACCAGGGTAATACCATGGTATTTTGGATATGATACTATGCTAATGTTTCAGACTGTACCATGATGGAAATACCACAGTATTCTTAGCTGCAACTTAAAAATAACATATATTTGAACAGTATCTATTCAAATACTATAGTAAATACTATGACACCACCAATCATTTTTGTAAGGTCGTCATTACTGCCTTCAAAACAAGAAAATAAAAGCAAGCAGGAAGATTCTAGAAGCGTCTTACATAGTTTTAAGAAGGTCCTATATCAATATATTCTGATTGCACTAACAATCTGTTCAGTCTGCAGTCTTCACTTCGTAACATTGATATTCAGGTCTTTATGGCCAGATTTGTTGAAGACTCACTGCAGTTACTGTGAGCTCCTGCATGCACTACGATGGAAGCGCACCAAAGCAAACATTAAAACAAGAAAGAACAAGATGCTGAGGCCTTCAGTTATTGATAAAGGCAGAACAAAGCCTGATCACGCTGAACACGCTCGGCGTTTGAAAACTTGCACAAACAGCCAAAGGGTCGGAGCGGCAGAAAGAACGCCACAGACTGGAGAAAAGCCGAGGCAGACGGAGATCCGCGCCTCACGTCTCCAGAGAAAGAAGTCTCCCAGCAGGATTTAAAAGCCTCATCCTTATCAGGCTCTTCTTGGCGCTCCGGCTTTGAAATATAATGACACTCGTTTGTAAATCTCTCTGTGAACGACTGGAAACATTTCAAATGCCATAAAATGCCATTGAGAAGATATCTTTTAGGGAGAGTTTTGGATTTGCACATAAAGCTTTCAAAAGAGATCTGCTTCTTTTACAGTGTTCCTCTGTTTATTAAAATCTGAGGAATGTGTTTCAGGGAGGTTATAGGAAGTATTAAATTGAACACTGGAACTGACCCAAAAATGAAAATTGGCTAAATATTTACTCATCATCAGACCATCCAAGATGTAGATGAGTTTTTTTTCTTCATCAGAACAGATTCTGATGAAGAATCTGATGAAGAATTCTGTTCTGATGAACAGACTCTCATTCTGACGGCACCCATTCAGTGCAGAGTATCCATTGGTGAGCAACTGATGCAATGCTACATTTCTCCAAATCTGATGAAGAAACAAACTCATTTACATTTTGGATGGCCTGAGGGCTTAAATAAATAAACATTTAAAAAAATGATATTTGTGGACACATTATCACCAGCCCACCAGATGAAGGTATTATATTGGACATTATACAAACAATAGATGTGACTTGTGGTCTTTCTATATCTGTGTACTACCTTCAAATGCAGCATTTATCAGCTTTCACTCTTAACAGTTTGTATGTATTTTGTATTTAAAATCAAAGTCTCAAACAAAAGCAACAGAGAAAAGCATGACAAGAAGGAAATCGACTGATAATGGGAGCGTTTAAAGTGCTGGAGTCTCTGTTGGGGAAATAACTCCAGCGGGGATTGAAGCTACACATCTCGTCTCAGAGGAAAAGGCTCGTTTGTGTCTAACAGGTTTAGGCTTCAACCGTTTTTGAACAGCAGATCAACAATTCATGCCGTCTTTCATATCTGAAATGATCTTGTTTGTATTATAACAAGCAAATCCATTGGATCAATGCTGTTTAGCAAAGATTAACCAACCTTCATAATTAAAAAAAATATGCATTTTTCCCCTCCATGGGGAGCATTAAATAAAAGACGCTTCTGATTCGCTCATAAACAACAACAGAAGTGACCTCATCTGCATTAGAGGAAGTCACTTCAGACGCTGAAAGGCAATCAACACCTTGCATAGTAATTAGCAGCAATATGAGTGTTTTACCAATGACTTTCTCTCTCCGAGGCCTGTTCAGGATCCAGCATTAAAGGGTCAACACCCCCAACCCTGAAACCCTCACACAGACTCACACACCACGTGTCTTCCTCTCAGAGGGACCTGCGCATGCAAATGACAATCTGTTATGTTACTAATGAAGGGCTGGTCATGTGATGCACTCGTATCCTGAGGGTGAAGAGTCCCTGTGCGGGGGGGCTGTGGAAAGACCTGCCTTTAATCCCTGCCATTAGATGCACCGTCCCCATTCAATTCGTTTCACAAATGTCATTTTATTAACAGATACACCTCTATTAAAACAAATGCTTGGCAAAAGAATCATAAAAGTAGTTCTTATGACATATGCATTATTCCAAGCTTTATGTGAGGAACAGACCCAAATTTAAGTCAATATCACATGGATTTTCAAAAGAATAAATTCATTACTAATATGAATGTATAAATATAGATAGATGGGTGGATTGATAACTGAACATAAATTAATAAATCAAACAAATTAAATAAATACAAATGTACAAATAAATATCATTGGAAAGCTATGGCAAAGGGAAGATTTTTTGACCAAGTAATAAAATAAGTAAATAATTACAGTATTTTGTTGTATGGGAATTCATTAATAAAAATAAATAAATGAATGAATGAAGCTGACAAATAAACAACTAAATAAATAAAAGTAATTGAATAAATAAAACTAAATAATTTAATCATAAAAAATACCCCTATGTTATGAGTGGGTTTTTAGAGAATAACAACTATATAAAAGTACATACGGTTTTTTCTAACCTATTTTGTTGTATGGAAAAGAGCTGCTTGGACGTGCTGTGAAATATCTCCTTTTTTGTTCCCCAGAAATGAGAAATTTGGAGCCACTGAGTAAATAACAGAATGTTTAATATTGGTTAAATGATATCTTTAAATAGCTAATTCTTTATGACAGTACACAATCCATTTATTACTCTATTACAGCAGTTTGATAAAATGTCATTTATATGTTCATTTGCAGAGTGCCATAAAGTATCTCTAAGGAGAGCTGAAGACTCATATAACATGCTTCCCGTCATTGATTTTACACACAATGACGGTAGCAATCAGACATTATATTGTCATAAGTTGGCTATCAGTTTCATAAACGAGACACTGAACATAATACTTTGAGTGCAAGCTGTATCACTGAATATACATTTCTTCATAAAACTAGATGAGCACATCTGTCCCATCCACTGGGCTTTCTGAGACGACTCATATCTGGTAATATAGATGACTCAGAGACAGTATCAGTCTTCACCAAAACAATGAGATCACCATATTTAAAGGAGCTGTTGAAAACTGAGTATTAAATCTCTCAGACTAATATCTGTCTTTAACCACGACGAAAAAACGTCTCTGCCTGCAAATCTTCCACTACAAAAGTAAACAATTTAATATGAATTCTGGTGGAAAGACTTTTCTGTAAAAACAGAGAGAGAAATGAAAGAGTGAGAACAGCTGTGTCATACAGTGAGGGATGTATAACTCTTATCAGCGAGTATGCAGTGAGAGAGGTCAGAATTAAGCAGTTATTCATAACATGTTATTAGGCCTGAGGTACAGCGTTGGGGCACATGAGGAGCAAACCCACGATTTTCTGTCATTCTCTAAAAGAGGATCAAAAAATACACACACACACACACACACACACACACACACACACACACACACACACACACACACACAAATAAATACAATAAAAACACAAAATAACATTACACCTCAAAGAAAAAAACAACATAAATTAACAAATCAAAACAACTAAAAGCTGACAAAAAATAACAAATAAACAAATAAACATAAAAAACACCACAAAAAACACAAGATAACAAAAACACCATAAAGCAAAAAAACACAATAAAACAAAACAAAAACCACAATTATACACAGCAAAAACAACAAAAAAGCCACAAAACACAACAAAATAACTAAAAACACCACAAGCAAAAGACAAAAGCAAAACAAAAACAACACCACAACAAATGATACAAAAAACACACAACAAAACATTACAAGACAAAAAACACCACAAAATACAACACTTGCAAAGTGAGCTTAGATAAATAAAAATAAAGTAATATATACATATAAAGGGACTTATTCCTATAACAAAACATACTTTGATTATTTTTGATATTTTATATTTTGTAGTTTTGTTAAGTCTAAAATGGCGATCAGACGTGACTAATTTCAGAAAGTTGTGGGCTCATTTGAAGCGGTTCCCAAAACAAGCTTTAACTGCTGTGGTGTGTTTATGGGGTCTGGCCAGAGCTGCATGTCGGATTTGTTGCCAGGCATTTCTCTGCGTGATCTCGGTGAGGGAAAGGGAAGGAATAACACCATGCCGTTTTCCTTATGTCTGACAAAAATAGTCAGAAATGACTAAATTCACATGTTACCATGCTTTACAATGGCCCCATACATTACTTTACTTTCAAACTACTAGTGGTAGTCAATTCATAATGTTAATATATTTGAATATACTTTCTTATCTTAAAACAAAATGTAGCCTAATTATGATTATACTGCTCTTTTAGACCAGGTACTATGTCGATATCTTGGTCTTTTGGATCTATATGGTCTCACCGCAGTATGGTGACACAAACGCTGCTTGTAAAATCAACTGAGACAAATTATGACCGTTTGCCCTCAGTTCATTTACAACTCGTGCAACCAGCCGTACATGGCATCAGTATCTGTCACTGTGCGCCTTTGTTTTCTCAGAGAGAGGGCCGTGTCATTGATCTCCGCAGGGGGCTGAGAGGACGATGGGTTCCTCTCTCTCTGTGGGACTCTCAGATGAAACGCATCGGGCTGTCGGGTCATTTGTATCACGATGACGTTCTCTGGCTTCAAAGCATTGGTTTCATGTCTGAAAACAGCTGTCTGGGTCTTCTCGTGGTCTTCTATCAGAGCAATCGCCAAAACCATTTAAGATGGAAAAAAAGACGACCTGTGTGCTATATTTCTAGTTTTCTGAAGCCCTATGATTTTGTGTTTATGTATGAGTTTTGTTTTTGCAGACTAAAATTAGATGCTATTTCAGTTTGAATAAAATTGACCAAGAAAACATAAATACATACTACTGGATGGTTAAGATTCGTATGCTCACCAATGCTGCATTTATTTGATCAAAACAGTAAAAACTGTAATATTGTGAAATATTATTACAATTGAAAAAAATATTTTTTAAAATGTAATTTATTCCTGTGATGCAAAGCTGAATTTTCAGTCTTCGGTGTCACATGATTCTTCAGAATTTTTCTAAAAGGTTGATTTGCTGTATAATTATTATCCATTTTTATTGGTGCTCAATTATTAATTATTATAAATTGTGAAATCAGTTGCTACTTAATATTACCCTTTATTAACTTATTTACCCCAAACTTTCAAATGGTTTACCCCCATAAATAAAAAATCAGCTTTGCCATCACAGAGATAAATTACATTATAAAATATATTTAAAAAATAATGTATCTTTAAATTGTAATAATATTATATCAAAAACATAAAAAAAATCTTAATTATTTCTTCATAATAATGTTAACTTTTGGCTGCTAGCATGACATCACAAAATATTGACTAAATTAAAAATATATATTATAATTTATAAAATACTTTCTTTGACTATGAATAAACCATATACTTTTGCAGTATGGAAAAGAGCAGCGTCAACATCTTTCAAAATGTCTTCTTTTGTGATCCACAGAAAAAAAAGAACGTCAGATTTGGTCAGATAAATGTGTCATCATTTATTCATGTTGTTCCAAATCTGACGTTCTATTTGGGGTAAATTAAGTTTATGATGATGAACTTTATCTTTGATCTGTTCTATGCAAAGTCCACGGGAAATAACAGATTAGACTTATTTACACAGAATTATGTCGTTTCAATAAATTGCTCCTGCCATCTATCCTGTGTGTGAAGTCTGTCTGAAGACGATAAGCCCCTTCCACAAGGAAAGACTTACACAACACTAGATTTCTGAACCACACAAAATTACAGCTTTATGGCTGATGTTGAAATCCCACAGAGATAAGACAGATATCATTCTGGCCGTCCCAGATGGCCAAAACAGTGTCCACAATATTGTGCCAACTCAATCATATAGCAGTCATATGTTCAGTCTGTATTGCCTGCGGTGTAAATTACATTTTCAAAAACTAAATACTGAGAATATTTCCTTTACCTATAGTCTTGCTGGCCTTTCAAAAAAAAGAAACAAAGTGCTTGAAAGGCTACTATACAGTATATGGATCCCGACTAAACCAAATAAATAAAATGCAGTAAAAATCTCACAATAAAGTTCATTTAAAGGGACAGTTCAGTCAAAAATGTAAATTATGTCATCATTTCCTCACCCTAATGCTATTCAAAACCTGAATGACTATTTATAGAATGCAAAAAATATATATATTTTAAGGAGTCTTAAAGGGATTGTTCAACCAAAAATGAAAGTTACGTCCTGACCTACGCCATCCGCTGGAACGCCAGTCTCTCGTGAACGTGCATACGACAGTTAGCGGAAGATTACTGTTTATAAAATGTTAAATATGGATATATTTCTTACAAAAACGCATCGATTCGCTACAGCAAGCCTTTATTCGTGAGGAACTTTTTATTATACTGATGGATGCTCTTTATGCAGACTTCTTTTGTCGTCTATGAGAAAAATAACATCCACTTACTGCCATTATAAAGCTTGGAAGAGCCAGGACATGTTTTAATGTAACTCTGATTGGATTCGTCTGAAAGAAGAAAGTCAAATACACCTAGAAGGGCTTGAGCAAATCATGAGGTGAATTTCATTTTTGTGTGAATTACTGCTTTAATTGTTTTTGTACATACAATACAAAAATGGGTCCAGAAAATTAGACCCCATTGACTTTCAATGTATTGTCCTTTTCTTTTCTTTTTTTTCAAGTATTTGCCCTTAAAATCCAAGAAAAAATGTTGGAAAAGCTCATTTAAGATCATTATAAAACCAGGTATTTTTTTCAGCACAATGAAGCCTCTCTTTGTATGGCTCTGGTGCAAACGTAATTAGTGAGCATACTCCAAATACTGCAGCCATGCTTCAGTCTCCCTGGTGAGTTTCTGAACGATCCCTACAGAAATCAGGTTACTATGGTTCACTATTTCCATCTTCCTCTCTGCCTTTTGAAGAAGAAACAAAAGAAGGCGGAGAACTTTCATTTGACTCCAGCCACAAATACAGGAAAACCTTGCTATTCCTTATATTTAATGATGAAAATATGATCTGATGAAAAACCCAACTCTGTGTTTGATCTGAGGTCAGATGTATGCAGTCAGAGACGATTAATGTTTGGATTCCCTCTGAGATTTGTGATGAAAAGCCCAGTCGAACAGTAATACCATACACATCATACACATAATAAATGCAAATTAGCATAATTAACAAACTATGAAAAAAAGTACTGGTCAAATTATCATACCATCTTTTGAGACTTTAATATAAAACCAATTATATTAGACACACTGCATGGATACAATCTTAATATAGAAAAATAATAGATGAATTGGCCCCATGGGGAAGAGGCAGGGAAATCAATATTCATAATTGTCCCAATGTGTGCATGCATAGTGTGCCATATTTGCATAAACAAGTGAAGATTTTGTAATTTTTGTATGAGAGAAACATCATTGCAACTAATTACACTGATGTAGAATGACTGTTCATTAGTTTAACTGTGAGGAGAATATGAGATTAGCAAAAATCCAGGGTGTCACATTTTAATTTCACAAGCTGATTTGCCATTTTCAATATCATGCACATTTACTTTCATTCTGATAATAAGCAGAGGTACATAACAGTAAACTTGGTTTCATTATAAATAAAACAAATATTTTGTGAAAATTGATTTAGCAGTCAAAATATTAAATAAAAAAGGTGAATTATAAATATTTTTTTCATAAATGTACATCTTCCTAAACATATTTTGGCAGTTAAAGCCTTACAAAGAGAGGCTGTTTCATTGTGCTGAAAAATACCTGGGTTTATAATGATCTTAAATGAGCTTTTCCAACATTTCTTCTTGGATTTTAAGGGCAAATACTTGTCATCAAAAAGTACAGTGAAAGTCAATGGGGTCTTTTTTACAATGATAAAATAATTTTCATCTTTATTTGAATATATATACACAAACAATATTATATTTATTATATATTGTTTTTATATATATTTTTTCCAATTTTAGTTAAGTTAAAAAATAAGACATTTTTTGCTTTGGCAACAAGCTAAAATAAAAAGTAGTTTTGTAATATAAATTTTATTTTATTTCAGTTGACATTTATTTCATTTTAAGTAGCCAATTTTTTTTTAAAGGTTTTAATTAAAGACAGGGTAAGCAATTTTTCAAAAACAATTTAGAAAACTGAGTTGGGGCCGAATACCGAAACAAACTTGTAGCCAATCAGCAGTAAGGGGCGTGTTTACTCATGATGTGGAGGAGAGAGCGTACAGTGCACAGCCAAGCCGAGCGACGATAAGGCAAGAAGTAAGACACGTGTAAATATCGGATCGGATCGGATCAGATTTCCAGCACTGGAGAGAACACAAGGAGCGGAGGGCCTGCGATCGGACGCTGAGGCTGCTTTGTTTCTTCTTCATAGATGAGTAACACTGTGTCTACACCAGATGTGCCACGCCACAGCAGCTAAAGCCTGCATACACTGGACGCGTGCATTTCAGGACGAGTATGTAGTTGTTTAAAACTTAAATCTGCGGTATATTTATAAAAACAGAGCCTATTTGAAAATGTGCTTTGCTGATTTCGGAGACGTGAGCTCCACGTGATCACCGGGCGCTCAGTGCTCATGTATCCCGAAGAGAGGAGCATAACCTCAGCTAGTCCTTCTGACATTTACTGCTGGCTCTGATGTCTCTGTAGTGGTTAAACATAAGATATCATTTGTTTTGGGAAAATCTAACAGTTAATCTTTGGTCTTTATTCTACTGTTTTATTGATATGTTAAAATTAAAATATTTTTAATATAACATTTGATATAATATTTTGTTTCATTGTAATGTATGTACGTTCCCTGAACTACATTTCTGCGGCTTTTAATGTTTCAATGAAAACAAAAAAAGGCAGTGGTGTTTGATATATTTGGTCTGTAAATACAGTGAGGAAGATTGCAGTAGCCGAGGCGAGATGACTGATGTTATCAAGTACGCTGCTGTTTGCAGAATTACCGGACTTGCATCGGGAGCTCACACTCCCGTGTTTAACTCGTGA
>QVTF01018264.1:0-82500 GCA_003573665.1 Oxygymnocypris stewartii
CCCATCGCACCCCACGTGCTTTTAAGCCTCCTGGTCATTACGTCACCCACCCATAACGTCTTGCCCATCGTTTGTACTGATTACACATATGATTCAGAGCATGGTATCGCTGAAGACGTTTACAATAAACAAAACTACTACTTTACACAAATTAACCTACACATCAAATAACAAATTAAATACAAATTCTTACCTCCCTGCTAACAGAAACAGGTACCCACCTCCCTACCAAGCTCCACTGAAACATGGTCTAGGACGTAAGCAACCAAACATTTAATGGTTGACCACAAAGGTCTAAGTTAACGATCCTTTCACTAACACATTACACAGTGGCACCAGCAATGTTCTTCAACCAGGAGAGCAGGGAGCCAACAATCCTTTCCACCTAATAGCTTAAGTACTGCAGCGATCCTGCTCATCACCAACCAGCCCAGTCCTCCTAATCAGCTGCACCTGTAATGAATTGCAGCAAGAGAGGGAGAGACAAGGAAAGACACAGGGAAAAAACCTACACACCCACACACGAGCGAATTATATATTTTCTCTAGCAACACACGAATCCATTCGTAACACTTTGAAAGAGTGTAGCAAGCTTATATGAATGGATAGAGAGAGTTTGTGCTTGTTGGTCAGAGTTCACATGCTTGGACCGAGTCATACAGAGGCGTTCTGACATGGCTTCATGATATTTTTAGCACAGCTTGGCTGATCCTCTCTATCAGGAATACTTATTTCCCATTTGTGTTTAGTTGAGCGGGTGTTTGATGAATGTTGAGTTACAGTTTATTTTGAAGTCCACTTTAGACTTTCTATTAACTGTAAGCAATGTCAATAACTCTCATTATATTAAACTGTTAGGTTAGGGTAAGTAGAACACGTTGACAAGTACTTGCAGTCAAACTGAGTGTTACCATCAAAATATATGACCGCAGATCATAAGCAGACAGTCTACTAATACTCTAATGGCTGCTAGCTGACAATGTAGCTGCAAAGTTACTTAGAGGGTTTATTTTTACTTTGTATTGCATTGTTATCCTTGAATACAGTTTTAGAAAACCGCACACTGAGAAAATTAAGGGTTATGAGAGGAGGATAATGGGAATTTCTGTCATAAAATACAGATTAAATAATACAAATATATAAATCTATGCTGTGACTTTAAGAATTTATACTGAAAGTAGTAAATGGCTGTTATGACTTTTATGTTATTTGTGAAAAGTTTGGTGATTTTCTTGTATTACAGCTCAAAGGGGTGGCCAAATATCAAAATGGCAGTCCTGCTGAGAAAGATATTGATTTGAGAATCGTGGTGGAGGATGAGAACGACTGTCCTCCTGTGTTTAACCTGACAACCGGAGCTGTTTATGAGCGGAGCTCAATAGGTACTACCATCCATTCAATTCATTACTCCTGAGACAAGATCATGAAATTATGCCCTACCCAGGCTCATTGCAAACACTACCTATATTCTGCAAAACGTTGGTGTAGGGGATATTTCCAACCACAATGAAATCATTAACTTTTAGCGGACACTCCCCGAACGTTTTGAATTCTGAGCCGCCGCAGTACTGTACGTATCTGAAGCAACGTAATGAAAACACAGCAATACGGTTATAAACTTCATAAAAATGTGCCAAGTTCCACATACTGGACATTTCACTTTAAAACTGCTGCCAAACATGCTTGTAAGGTCTTGCAGATGCAATTACCACAGGCATGTTTCCAATGAGCCTGGGTTGAAATAAAAAATAATTTGTGAATATTACAAGGCCAGTTCAGTGCATGTCAGTGAATTGGCTGGTGCTGCAAGCAGCAGAGCTTAAGTGGACATGATGGACAGTGAGAAACATTTATTAGGCTGATGATACATGGGGCAATTTTTGCCTTTTTTAGAGCAATGTTGCTTGGGCACTTTCCCATTGAAGTGGTTTACAAATTTCTATCAAGATAATTTAGATCAGGTTCTGTCTCACCCAGTTGCCCGTTTGCTCCAAAAAATGTTGTCTGTGTATCATCTAAACTACAAACATGTAACCATTTCCATGGCTTGACATTATGGGCTTGTTTCCACTTGGTCACTTCATGTGTTTTTCTCTGATCAGATATATATTTTATTTATTAAAATATTTCCATTTACATTTGACCACATTAATTGTGTCTTCTGGTGTTCAAATCCCACATGCCATGCACGATTTACCAGAGTTCACCATCAATGAATGCAAACATGATAAGCGCTGCAGATTTTTTATGTTAATTATCAGTGTCATTTTAAGATACAAGGACCGCTCAAATAGGAGAGAGCACGTAGGGTTATTAAAAAACAAATCCCCGATTTTTTACACAAAAAAATCTTGATATTACGATTTGAATCGATTTTTGTTCCATTCTACTTAAAATAAATCTGCAGATGACATGACAAGAATAGTTCCTAAAACAAGTTTTTTACATTTCATTTAGTTTAGATTTTTTTCCTTCTGGGATTGATCGGATTCCCCCCCTTGGGGTAAAAGAGCAATCAGAAACGAGCCAAAAGACAAGATGGCAGGCCCTGCCATTGTAAACAGTGAAAATGTAACATAAAATAAACGTGACATAGCATAAGACATAAAATGATGTGACCCCCTTTGACCGGAATCGTGAATCCATATTTAGAAAGGCACGGAAAACAAATAATGCTTGCTAATGCTTTGCCTGTTACAGTACGCTACTTTGAAAGTCAGCTGGTCATCGAATATATCACCAAGATTTCTGACCGAAGCTGATGGGGGTAATTGTAGAAGAACCCAACTGAATCGTGAAATCATGCTGTAGAGTGTGAGTGGCAGGGAAGACAAGAAGCTCAGTCTTTGCCAGGTTGAGCTGCATGTGATGTTCTTTCATCCATGACGATATGTCTGCCAAGCAGCCTGAGATCCGTGCAGATACTATTGGATCATCTGGTCGAAATGAGAGATAGAGCTGTGTGTAATCAGCATAGCAATGTATGAGAAACCATGTGCTTGTATGATTTTACCCAGTGATGCAGTGTATATGTAGAAGAGGAGGGGTCCAAGAACCGAGCCCTGGGGCACTCCAGTGACCAGTTGATGTGCTTTGGATACCTCCCCTCCCCAGGACACCTTGAAGGACTGACCAGTGAGCAGACAGATCCAGCAGAATGAGGACTGATGATTTGGAATCAGCTTTTGCAATTAGTGGGGCTTCAGTGACTGAGAGTAGCGCAGTCTCAGTTGAATGTCCACGTCTGAATCCTGATTGGTTAGCATCCAGTAGATTATGCTTTGACCGGAGTAACATTTTAGGAGGAGTACAATTTGCATATTAGTTTTCTAAATAATTCGGAGGGCATTTACACCTGGTTTTTTCACGATCGATCAGAGAAAATGCATGAAGTGACCAGGTGTAATCAGACCCTATAACTACAAACATGTAACATAACATTTCCATGGCTTGACATTATGATTCGACAGGTGCTGTTTTTTTTTATTCCAAAATTAAAGGCTGTAATAAATGTCAATATTCTAAACAGAGGTGTAAAAAATTGTAGATTGGACAGAAAAAAAGATTACCCATTTTTTATTTTAAAATGTTTTTAAAGTCACAAATGTCTAACACATTATATTTAAAAATCCTTAAGAACTTGTAGATACTCTTCTTTTTTTTTTAAAGAGGCATGGCACACTGCCATGCTTCTCTAAGGGGAAATTCCACCTAAAAATGCAGCACCAGGTGTATATGATTTTTCCTCTGTGGAACACAAACAGAGCCTCCAGTTGACTTGTGTGTTGTGTTGTGTTGTGTTGTGTTGTGTTGTGTTGTGTTGTGTTGTGTCGAGTCGCGTCGCGTCGTTGACTTGAGTTGTGTTGTGTTGTGTTGTGTTGTGTTGTGTTGAGTTGTGTTGTGTTGTGTTGTGTTGACTTGTGTTGTGTTGTGTCGCATCGCGTCGAGTTGTGTCGAGTCGAGTCGTGTCGCGTCGCGTCGTTGACTTGAGGTGTGTTGTGTTGAGTTGTGTTGTGTTGTGTTGTGTTGTGTTGTGTCGAGTCGCGTCGAGTCGAGTCGCGTCGTTGACTTGAGTTGTGTTGAGTTGTGTTGTGTTGAGTTGAGTTGTGTTGTGTTGAGTTGTGTTGTGTTGAGCTGTGTTGTGTTGTGTTGTGTTGAGCTGAGTTGAGTTGTGTTGTGTTGTGTTGTGTTGTGTTGAGTTGAGTTGTGTTGAGTTGAGTTGAGTTGTGTTGTTGTGTTGTGTTGAGTTGTGTTGAGTTGTGTTGTGTTGAGTTGTGTGTGTTGTTGTGAGTTGAGTGTGTTGTGTTGAGTTGAGTTGTGTTGAGTTGTGTTGTGTTGTGTTGAGTTGTGTTGTGTTGTGTTGTGTTGTGTTGTGTTGTGTTGTGTTGAGCTGAGTTGTTGAGTTGTGTTGTGTTGTGTTGTGTTGAGCTGAGTTGTGTTGTGTTGTGTTGTGTTGTGTTGTGTTGTGTTGTGTTGTGTTGAGTTGAGTTGTGTTGTGTTGTGTTGAGTTGAGTTGTGTTGAGTTGTGTTGTGTTGTGTTGAGTTGTGTTGTGTTGTGTTGTGTTGTGTTGTGTTGTGTTGTGTTGTGTTGAGTTGTGTTGTGTTGTGTTGAGCTGAGTTGAGGGCTGTTTCTCAAAATATGCTGCAAGCAAATACGTAATGGCTCGTGAAAGTAATCATTTATTTGCATAAATTATAATAAACTTATAAAGACATGGAGAAAGTCTGCAATATTTTTACTGACAGATTAAACATGAATCTTAACATTGACAAAGCATAGGTAACAAATATGCAAACACATTTTTACAAATACTTAGGGTCAAATAAAAAGTTCTGTGTCCTTTCGAGTTTGTTCTTTCAATGTAGCCTTTCAAGCTTTCTCCACAAGGAAAGTGAAAATTGAAAACCAGCTCTAATCTTTCAAAGTGAAACTAGGTGTGTGTGAGAAAAACACTGATACAAATCACACCAATGTTTCCTGTAACTGATGGTGTAAGTCTTGCACAATACTGAGTATGAATTCAAATTTTAGATTCTTAACTACAAATTTACAGAAGGGAGCCAAATTGCCCAACCCAAACAATATTCTGGGTAACCCCAAACCAGATTATTTCAGAAAATGTTGTGACATCCAAGACTTCACATGTAAATACATTAACAGTGGCTTATCTCGTTTCTGCAAAGGTCGGTACAGCTGAATGTCATCTGCGTAACAATGAAAAGGTGTTCCATGCTTATGAATCATAGAACCTAAATGTTGCATATATAATGAAAACAAGATTGGGCCAAGAATGTATCCTTGTGGAACCTCACTAGACCATAGGGCCGTTTTAGAGTAATGTTGACCAAAATAAAGGAAGTCCCATTAAAAAGGAAGGACTTGAAACATTTAAATGCCATGCCCTGAATTCTCACGGTCTTTTCTAGACAATAATATCATGATCATTGGTGTCAAACACTGCGCTGAGGTCTAATAAAACTAAAATCACCAAGCACCAAAATTAAAATATTATTTAAAACGTTCAACAATGCCGTTTCTGTGCCATAATTTGCTTTACACCACGACTGAAAAGTGACCTTTTCTAGTTTTTTGGATAAAAATGGTAATTTTCAAATAGGATGGCAATTAGATAAAACAAATGGATCCAATATTATATTTTACTGGATCAGCTGTACAATATCATGCTTAAAACTTATTGGTACTACTGCTGTTTTAAAACTTATAATTAAAGTCAGTATACCGGGACCAACAGTATCCAAAGTCTGCTTAACTAATCTTGATGGGATAACATTGCAAACAGAATTTGCATATTTCAACTGGCCATCTACCTCAGCTAAAGGCTTTCATATTAATTAATCAAAGACATCAGAAGTAGTCGAAGGGTCATATGAACAGGCAAAATATGCTTTTCTGATATCATCAGTTTCCTGTAGACAGATCAGGACATGTTACAAAGTTGAATTGATGTTGAACAAAACATTAGAATGACTTCTGTGCTTTAAGAATAAATCAGATAAATAATGTATCTTAGCTCTCATGCAATGTCGCATGAAACCTGTAATGTGTCCTTCTTCCAACTACGCTCTGATTAAGTCCAAGGCATGCTCATGATCATGAGTAAGTCTACATATATGACCCTCTCTGTGAAAACCCAGCTAAAGTCATTTATTTAGTTTTCTACAAAAAAATCATCCTTCATATGGTAAAGAGCATTCTGTGAAAAGTAACCTTTATATCTGTAATATTGACTGAGTTAGGTCATGTCAAAGATTAAAATTATAGTGAAATTGATGGTAGAAATCAAAATTTGATGCTTATCTCATAAATCGATTTTGAGACTTTAGCCTGGATTTCACAGAGAGGGTCACACATGTGTTGTATGAGGTTAAAAGAGTCATGTCCATGGATGAACAATAAAACACACACTTTGAAATCTCCCACAGTTAAAAGTGTATCACATGTTAGACAAATGACAGCTTATTCCTTATGCAATGTGATATGTAAAATTCTGGTAACCTCTATGACTCAATTATTACCAAATACTTCAGAAGAAAATTATAATTACATGATCACTCCCTATTAACGACTGAAGTTTCCGTAAGCTTTTGTGTAAGATCGTGTCTAGGAATTTCTTTATAATTTAGGATTAACGACGATTAGAAATGTTTAGTAATAATAGAGTAAATCTTACCCAAATCATAAATCTGATATTAATGGATTAATAAGTGTTTAAATGTATAGTGGTTACACTCTAAAAACCCAAGGGCTGGGTAAATATAGGACTGAACACATTTGGGGTTAATTTTACCCAGTAAATTGGGTTATTTATTTAACCCATCATAAAGGGTTGATTTAACTCAGCTAATGGGTTGATTCATTTGTATTATAATTAGTGGTGGGCGTAGATTAATTTTTTTAATCTAGATTAAAATGGCTCATTTGAATTCTGCCGAAGGCATTCAGAATATGTGTGCTACCCAAATAATGACTAAAAGTAAGTCTTTGAGAACGGGTTTCTCAAGCCAGGTGGCGCATTAGACCAGGGGCTCATCTCCTGTTTCCAAAATGCATCACAAACTTTAATCTCTTCCCGTCCCAATCCCACGAAAAAACTGGGGGAAAATCCCGTTCCACTCCCGGAAGAATGACTCCCATTCCCTCCCACTCCCGTGTTGTTGTTTTTTGTTTTTTTTTGCCGATAACTGTCAATTACAGTAAAAATATAGTACAGATCACAGCGTGCCCACCTTATTAGTTGAATAAAAACCCAAAATGTCGTTTTTTTGTTATTATATTGAACTGAAAGCCATCTTATGCACAGTGTTGCACAGATTAAATTTCATGTAAATCATCCATGCTAACACACACGTCTTCTATTTTTATTTTTTAGACATTTCACTCTCTATAGATATATTTTTCAAAGACGGATTTTCTAGCTCAAGTTCACATGAGACCTAAAGCGCTTCCTGTTTGCTTAAAAGCGCAACGTTTCGTTGTTATTCTGAGTGCACACAAATAAACGTAGAGTCTTTACAGATTCGAAAGATGTATTAGGCTACTTTTATCTGTATGACCAAGAATGACGGAGATTTTAAGAGCAAGTGAGCGCACCGGAGCCTGTCCTGCAGCAAACGCGCTTCCACACAAACACTTCAATAGCGCACGTTTCTCTAGGTTAACATCATATTGAGCGGCCATGTAAAGTTGCTACTACATACATCTTTCAGATGAAAAGCCATATTTGAGGTTGATGAATGATAGGTGAGCGTTTGGATGTCCTGCCCGATTGTATTACCACATAGACCAGCCGTTAACAATCTGTCCATCACGGACTGCGAGCCTCTAGTTCGAAGACTCGTTCTCGCCCCCTACAGTGCAATTCGGCTAGGTATACATCCGCGCTAAAATATCAGGGTGAAAGTCATCATAGCTTGCGTAGTATAGACCCAGCTCCCAACCCAACTTTGAGAATAGATTAACGGCGATATTTTTTTTATCGCCGATAAGAGTCTCGCGTTAACGCAGCACGTTAACGCCGATAACGGCCCACCACTAATTATAATACTAGCTTTTTGTTTACTTTATGCATAAAATAATGTTTACAGATTAATTGAAATCCTCTAAACTTTTGTAAAACACTCCATAACCACTGGTTTACATGATAACTTCCTTTATTTTACTTTGTTTATCGTTTAAAGAATTGTTCATCTCGTTTTTAGGTAAGCAATATACACTTCGGCCATTTAATCTCGTTTAACAAACATTAGAAGTAAAGATTAAACAGACGTAATTCACGAGTACATGGACCACTCTGTAATTGTGTTTCCACGTAACGGCGCTGGCTCTCGCGCCGAGCTGGAGTCGTGTTCGGCGGGAACTGATCACGGATCAGACCACCGCCCTGCGTTTCAATCATGGACGAAATGAACTGTGATTGCCTTCATCATAGCCTGCCCAAAAACAAACCGTAAACAGCTCTGAGGACATATTTTAACATCCAAAGTATTTGTGTTATGTATCGTTATAAATGTAATCATTTATTTTATGCAAAGCATCAGACGCTTCATCACGCAATAAGACCGGCGCGACGCGAGCGACGTTTGTTTAGGGATTCACACACGCCCCTGTATGTTGCTCTGCATAAAATTGAACAATATACTGCACAGAAATGATTTTATCAATAAAATAAAATGTACACAAACCTATATTTACAGAAGAAATGCTTCAATTCGATGGCGCTTAGAACTGCTCTCTCCAGAAGACGACACAAAATCCCTGCGATAAATAACCCAACCGCTGGGTTGCTCTAACCCAGGATCTGAGTAACACTAAAACTAGCCAAACACTGAACAAATAACCCCCCAAAAAATGACCCATAAGGCTCAACCCAGCTTTTGGGTTAAAAAAATATCCCAGGATTTTTTAGAGTGTAAGATGTTTGTTTTAACCTGTTATAGTTATTAGTTAAACTGCATAGTTTCTTAGTAATTGTAGTTACTGATTAGCTAATTATCACTAACTAATAATGACTAGTTAATTGTTAGTTAACAGTAGTTGCTAGAATGTTATTATTGATTTGTTTATTTGTAGTTATTCAGTGATGATGGAACAGTATTGTAAAGTTTTACCCAAAGCGTGTCTCAGTTCATCTCTATTTAAGGATAGTTTTGATTGCTCAGCTCTCTCCAGGTCATGCAAACCATCTCAACCGGGTTCAAATCTAGATGCTGACTTGGTAATCTTTCGATAAAGTGATTCTTTAGTTGATTTACTTGTGTGTGCGTTGGGTCTGCTCTCCTGATATGTTCCAGTAAAATGTCTTAATGCATTTTTTGTATGTGATTTAATCTGTGACGGACCCGTCAAACCTTCCACTCTCATTTCCTTCAGTCAATCACTTTTTTTTCTAGTTAACTTTTATAGAATGTGTTCTCACAGTGCTTAATTTACTTTCTCCAGCTTGCACTGTAAATGATTACTTAATCTCTTCTGTAAAAAAAAAGAAATGTTGCTTGTGAAATGCTGATGAGGCATTTCTACAGGAGTAATTGTTGTATAGCACTAATAGAAGACGTCACAAACATTTTCTTGCAACTTAAGTAATTGTGTTGAAAAAGAAATTAAGCAAGTTTCAGATAAATTCAAATAAATTCAGTGACTCACACAGAACGAAGACATGCATTGTTCAATTGTTTGCACCTACTAGTGTAAATACAGTATTTCATCTGAAGAAATAGGTTAATTAACATGAATGATTCATTTTGGTGAATGGATTAAAAATCCCACCGTTACTGTAGCCAAACGTTCTGTGCTGAAGGGTATTATTTATTTATTTACTCACTTTCACACACACACACACGCACACGCACGCATGCATGCATGCACACACACACACACACGCACGCACACACACACGCACACACACATGCACACACACACACGCACGCACGCGCACACACGCCTGCACACACACACACACACACGCACGCACGCACACACACACGCCAGCTTTGTGTCTGTGATTACAGTTATAAGATAACTCTTATTATCCTTTATGTTGTTGGCTTTGTGCAAACAGGTTCTACCAGGTGAATATTTCGGGTTTTGCCCACTATTCTTTTATACTGATGGAATCTTGCCATGCATTTGTATGCAGTCATACTCGTAAAGACTGTTGTTATTAAAACATTTAACAATTGGACTGCGAAGGTTACAGATGATAAACATGATTTAATGGTTTGTTATTTTTGGACCTCTGACAAGGCACTCATTTCACCCACAACTACTGAACACAACTTATACTACACTGACATACACATTATAGAGTATAGACAACTAAATAATACATCTAATTTAATTAATTACATGATGTGCCAATTCATTAATCTAATTCATCTCAAATTAATCACATCAATTTTCAAATTCACATACATTTTCCTCCCCAAAAGATCAAAGTCATTATTGTGTTAGAAAAGCATTGCATAGACATTAAAAAAGTAGCTTTAGAAAGAAGTGATTTTGATTCATTATTGCATAAATAATGATGTTTTAAATGAATACTGAAATATGAAATGACACTCTAAATATGAAACTAAAACCAAGTGAGTGAGTGAGTCTTTCAATCACTCATTCAACTCATTTGTTCAAATGCCTGATTCATTCAGAAACAAAGTAAGTGATTGGGCTTGTACAAGATGCTTTGCCCAATTTGATTATGAATAAATCACTGAATCATTCGATTCATTATCAACCACAGACTCATTCAGTAACGAAGCACGGCTGTGTGTTGCTCATAGATGCACAACAGTTCTGCTGTGGCTATTTTAGTTTGCAAAATTGAGCAAAACCAGACAATGATGTGTTTAAAAAGTAAAACTATATACATTTTTTTTTGTACTGTTAAATAAAATCAATATCACATTTGCAGCCGTGCAGATATTCTTAAAAAATAAATAAACAAAAGACAACAGCAGCCCTCTTGTAATATTGCAAACCTACATAGGATTTAAATTTAAGACAAACCTCATACATGGGACTTTTTTTGCCCTCGTATCTTGAATATTAGGGGCATATAACTGCATTCTTGTTGGCTTTATTACACAGCAGTTGTCATATATCATGTTCATTAGCAACTGTATGCAATGCAACATTTAAACTGGCTGGGGTGGGTTACTATTGGAAACTATTAGTGCCGAAAATGTACATCTGATATGGGTTTCAGAAGTGGGTGTGGTAAAAGGGCTCAATAGCGCCACCTATAAAATTTCAACAAAGTGCCTATGTTTCACATATACATGTACGAAATTTGGTAGACACATGTAATGTAACACACCAATACCTACAAAGACTTCTCCCAGTACGAAGTCCGAAACCCAACAGCAAGTCTGTTATTTAGAATTTTCTCAGCAAGTTTTGTGCCGCTTTTGCCATTTATTTAAACGAACTCCTCCTAGAGATTTAAACAGATCAACACCAAATGTGGTCAGTGTAATCTAAAACCCGTGTGACATTACATTGTGAAGATCTAGAGTTTTCGTTGAAGGACGTGTCTGTGGCGACCTGACAAACTCTGATGTTTCGCCATGAATTAGGAAGTTGTTATAACTCAGGCAAACAATGTAAGATCTCCCCAAACGTCACATGTTTGATAAGAGCCCTGTTCTGAACACAGTCATATGCCAATATTTGATAACACTTTATTTTGATAGTCCACTTTAGACATACTAACAGTAAGTAACTTTGCAACTACTTGTCAGCTAACTAGCTCATTAGAGTATTAGTAGACTGTCTGCTTAATAACGTCTAACACTTTATTTTGATGGGTCCACAACATACAATATAATGACTATGAGAAACTTTGTAAGTATATGTCCACTTATTCTACTAACCCTAAACCTAACCTAACAGTCTACTCTGAGAGTTAGTCGACATGTAGTTACAAAGTTATTTATAGTTAGTAGAATGTCTAAAGTGGACTATCAAAGTAAAGTGTAACCCAATATTTAGTTGTAGTCATAGCGCCACCTGTTGGCAACAGGAAATATTGTTTTATACTAACTCAAACATGTGCATCAATCTGCACCAAACGTCATATTTCATCAAAGTCCCGGCTTGAAGACATCTACATGCTCATATCCAGTTATAGTGATAGCGCCACCAGCTGGCCACAGGAAGGTTGGCACATATAAATGACTTTGATGTATTTCTCCTATATTTACCACATTAAATGGATATTGCTGACCGTTCGCTGTTTTCCTAAAGCCACCGGGTGGCAGAGAGCAAGGTCCTTTCAACACTGCTTGCAGCTTTAATTTTAATTTATTTTTTCTCCAGTATGTTTGTCCATAATTAATTACAGCAAATTAACATGTTAAATCGTTCCATGTCAAATAGTTGATGTCACTAGTCTTTCTGTCTGCCGCTTTACTGTGCCAGTTGCATGCATTTCATATCAAAGTCCGTCCTCTCCTCCCCAAACACTTGAAAAAAGTCTAGAGCCAAGTTTGATTACTGCATGACTCTGAGAGCTGGGTGCGGGAGAGAACATGTCATTTGTCACTGCTGTCACCTCGCACCACTGATAACAAATGCAAAAACACTCAGCTGTAAAAATAACAACATCCAGTGCTATACTGGTATTGAAAGTTCATGAACTGTGGTATGAGACTCTCAGGCTTTTTGTGGTTTATGATACAAAACTGAAATCTTTTGGTTTTAATGATGAATTCCAGATAAGAAAAATGTGCATTGAGTGCAAGGTTGCACCTGCGTAATATTGCTAAGAACTGACACTGCCTTGATCTTACTGATGCATGGGCCATTGTGTTTATTGAGATGACATGAAACAGAAGAGATGTGAAACTTACTTCAGGTACACAACTCAATTTCTAGGAGACATCGTTGCACACTTCTCACATGTTGAATGTGTTCAGCCTCAGCTCTGTAAAAAAATTGAATATATCATCGAGGCACACATAGTGTACATAACAGTCAAGAATGGCATTGAACAGGACTTGAAAAACTGCCAGGCTGTTAGTGAGACTGAAGACTTTGACCCCATAGTCAAGCTTAAAGGTCAGCAGCAATTTAAAGTAGTTTATTTTACCCACAATTGCCAATGCAAGGTCTTAGTCCACTGTCTTTAGTGGCAAAGGCAAACCTAGCTTCAGATAGAGAAGTGGTACTTTTCTTAATAATTTTCATGAATTCTGACAAACAGCAATTATGCATGTAAGCAGGGCCGTGTGACAACTATTGGGAAAGAATACGCTACACCACATATGATGAATAAAATAAAAGTAAAGATAAATAATGTCAAATAATATATAATTTTTGGGACATTTCAGAATATCCATGAGTAATATGCCATGCAAGTAAATATTGTCAGATTAGCAACAACTAAAACAACTCGAAATGTAATTAATCCTTGTGCTAATTTGATGTTCTCAGTCAAAATATTATCAGTCTTTTAAAAACTGCTTCTCATTATGCTATAATATTATCAAATCTTGGACTTTTTATCAACTTGTTGTATTTCAAAGAGCACCGTTTATGTGTGGCTTTTTTAACTGATTAATATAGGCCTCACTGATCTGAGCTCTGTTTTTAAGTGCACAAAGCATTATTTGTGAATTTTGTCAGTGTTCACTTAAAACAGGTAAGTATAAGTACAGATCAACGAGGTCTGTGATCAGTCACAAAAAAAAGTATAAGCTTTCTTTTATTTCTTCGTCAAGCAAGGAGACCTGCAGGCCCTCTCCGTCAACCTGGAACTCGGGCCCAACGACTCCAAGTCCGTCCTGAAACCAAGGCTGGGTTATGTGCCTAAGGTGCTCTCCACTCCGTTTAGAGCCCTGGTCATAGCGCTTTCCGCGTTTCCCCCCCCCGATGTGCAGCCAGGAATCCCTGTTCTGCCCCATCAGGGCCCTGAAAATGTCTATTGAACGTTCTGCCTCATACAGAAGTCAGAACAGCTTTTGTTGGCTTCAGTAACCGCACTAAAGGTGGCCCTGTTACGAAGCAGATAATTTCTAGGTGATTAGTGGATGCTATTACATTAGGATACTCCTCCGTAGGGTCACAGTGCCCCATTGGGGTTAGAGCCCACTCACCCAGAGGCATCACCTCCTGGGCGTGGTTCAGCGGGGTGTCCATGTCAGACATTTGTGAGGCGGCCGGCTTGTCCTCACCATCTACATTTTTAAGGTTTTACAACCTGGATGTCGCTGTGGTGCAGGCCACAATCCTTTCTGCTTAATAGCAATATTCCGGGTTTACTTGACCAACATTGTTCAAGCCCCCTCTTTTGCTTGGTCTGTTCATAAACTATATAGACACCAAGTATCCTTATGGGATGACCCCCGAGCCACGGATGACCCTCTAGGCTCACCCTGTGCTTGGTGTATTCTACGGACTCCGCTGGGTCTAATCCCACGTGAGTCTGGGGTTCGAGTCGTTCCACATCATAGCACGGCGTGATTGGACTGGTTCCCATACAGCGCCTTCGACGCAGTACGAGTGTAATCTCGAAAGGGAACGTACTCGGTTGCTACCGTAACCTCGGTTCCCTGAGATATGGGAACGAGCACTGCGTTTCTGGCCGTGCTATGAACTGCACGCCTCGGTTGCTTCCTTCGAAGGAATCTGGGATGCGGTGGCTAGTGCAGCTGATTATATAGCCAGACGCTCCTCTCGTTTTGGTGGGCTATGGCAGGCTGAATAGCCATTGGCTTGCTCGCCACTGCCGTGGATTGGTTAATTTTTTAATCCTAGATGAACCAATCAATGTGCAGTTATAACTGCATGATTGAAATAGGCTTCAGTTGAAAAGGAAAAAATTGTTTTTCCCATACAGCGTCTTTGACGCAGTACTCTTTCCCATATCTCAGGGAACCGAGGTTACGATAGTAACCGAGTACGTTTTCAATCATCAGAACATGCACTTTGAAACACAAGGAATAAACGATTTTTTGAGGTTGTAAAGCAGGAATCGTCATGCTTTGGGCATGCGAGGACAGTCACACAGATAAAGCCCACATGTTCATGCTCCGATGGCACTTTCATTCAAATGCTTATTTCACAACAGACGCCTAATCAGAGCGTAAAACAACATTCAAATGCATTGGTTGATCGGATCTGGTTGAAATTTGTTTTTGGAAGAAACTACAGATTCAGTAAAGTTTTTCACACCTCATTGTCTTTCGTTCATTTCATTTTCAATGCACAGTGTCTAACAGCATATTACATGATGCATGCAGTCACGAAACCAGAGACCTTCGTGAAGGATATCGTGAAATCTGATCGCAACTAAGTGGCGTGTGTAAAACTCTTCTTAATACCAAGTGAAAACGGTGCCTTATGTACTTGTTTCTACTGGAGTTTCTATGTACAGTTGAGGTCAAAAGTTTACACGCACCTTGCAGAATCTGCAAAATGTTGATTATTTTACCAAGTAAGAGGGATCATACAAAATGCATGCTATTGTTTATTTAGTACTGACCTGAATAAAATATTTCAAATAAAAGATGTTTACATGTAGTCCTTAAGAGAAAATAATTGTTGAATTTATAAAAATGACCTCGTTCAAAAGTTTACACCCCCTTGATTCTTAACACTGTGTTGTTCTCTGAATGATCCACAGCTGTGTGTGTTTGTTTAGTGATGGTTCATGAGTCCCTTGTTTGTCCTGAGCAGTTAAACTGTCTGCTGTTCTTCAGAAAAATCCCCCAGCTCCCACAAATTATTTGGTTTTCCAGCATTTTTGTGTCTTTTAACCCTTCCCAACGATGACTGTATGATTTTGAGATCCATCTTTTCACACCGATGACGACTGAGGGACTCGTATACAACTATTATTAGAAGATGCAAATGCTCACCAATGCTCCAGAAGGAGAAAACATGCATTATTTGTTGAAAACAAACCAGCATGTGTTCTGTACAATATTCACCCAGCACTGGGTTGTATTTAACCCAGCATCTTTAGACTGTGTGTATATATATATATATATATATATATATATATATATATATATATATATAATACAAATCATCAGTAGTCACATATTCTACCAATGGTCTTTTTACAGTATGTGCAAATATATACATAAATATAGTCTATCTTGTACACACACACACACACACAGACACACACACACACAGACACAGACACACACACACACACACACACACAGACACAGACACAGACACAGACACACACACACACACACACACACACACACACACACACAGACACACACAGATACACACACACACACACACACACACGCACACACACACACACGCACACACACACACACACACACAGACACACACACACACACACACACACACACACACAGACACACAGACACACACACACACACACACACACACAGACAGACAGACAGATAGACACACACACACACACACACACACACACAGACACACACACATATGCATATATTACTTTTACTCTCTGCACAACTCTGTACACATTGGATTGTTTTTAATAATTGAATTGTGCATCAAACACTAGGAATACACAAGCATCTGATCAGGACTCAGCAGATACTCAATATTCAATGAATCGGATCGAATCGGGAGCACAAAAAACCCGATCGGGACATCCCTAGTATTAAATCTAGTGTAGTATATGATTAGTACAGAAGATGAAGCTCATCTGGTCCAGAGTATTTTGAAGTTTTCAGACATTTTAACAGTGTTTTTTGTCAGGGCTGGGCATCTCTCCTATAGCATGCTGATGACATGAGATAATACTGAATCAATAATGAATGAAGAGAGATTGTTGAGAGATTGGTTGTTGCATGTATTGTGGTAGTTTGTGTAATGAAAGATTGGGTGAGTGGCGCTCTATCCTGTCTACACCTATACTAAAGCAATAGAGTTAGAAAAAGCATACGAGATGAAAACACTTTTGCTAAAGCAAACATGCCATTTTAGCTTGCATTGACACGGCGTTGAGTTTTTAATCTTGACTCGTACCCATGCAATGCTGTTCCAGGTGAACAAGAAGAGCGAATACAGACAAAAAAGCACGCACTGTACGTATAGAACTATTTACGTGAAGCAAATGTCAAAATAAATGAGTTTACAAATCAGATAATCTGCCCCGTAATCACAATAGTGTGAACAGGAATAGATGTAGTTGGTGTTTCACTGCCACTGGTGCACATTGTGTGTAGATGTGTTTTTGACGTTTTACAAAAAATGTAGGTAAAGGCAAGATTTTCCAATAAGCTTGGTTTGTCCATCAAGGTTTCACATGTAATGTACCTTATTTACTCAATCAACAGCACATCGGGAGTTTATTAAGGGAGTAAACTCTGAATATGTGTTCCCTAATCTAAAGGAAAACAAACCAAACACATTTCCCGATATATACAGTAGACAACACCAGCTCTACAGATTGTGTGGACACTATTGAATACAGTTTAAGTTCATTTGTATTAAGTCTACCGCATTTCATTTTTCAGACACGTTTGTAACGCCAGTGAAAGCAACAGACGCAGATCAAGAAGGAACTCTGCATACACAAATCTCCTACAGCATTGTTTCCCAGCATCCCGAGAACATGTTCAAGATCATTCCTGACACTGGTGCGATACACGTCAAGTACGACACGCTCGACAGAGAGGTATGCAGCTAATATTTCTATTATTACTGTAAACACCAATTCATTTAGCTTGAATCACTCAATTGGCAGAATTATTTCAAATTAAGTTTTGTTGTTAATTTCAGCCTTAGTTTTGTGTAATCAAATTTATTCTTGATTAAAGATTGAAAATGTCCCATTTCCTGACTTTCTGAACATTGATTTCTTCTACGTTTATGGAATATTTTTTATTTTTTTATTTTTTTGCCACAGACTTGACTTCATTAATTCATTCATTGCTGCACTGCATGCATTTATTTTTCCATCAGTAAATGCAAATCAAGTTTTTACAGAAACATAATTGATGTTGCGTGATGTTTTATATGCTGTTGTTGACTGATTCTACCAGTTTAATGGTTCAGCGTTTAAAAGATTTATTTTAAGATGCAATTCTCACTATTACCTATGACTTGTATCTCAACAAACCCCTAATCTGCTGCTTATGAACAGTTTGAACGGTAGTCGTTAAGTTTAGGTATGGCATAGCATTAAAGGATCTAGAATATGCTTATGCAGAATAATGCATTAATATGTGCTATATAAGTACTAATACACAGCCAATATGCTAGTAATGTGCATGCTAGTTAATAGTGAGATCCCGTCCCCAAAACTCAAGTGCTGCCAATCCGAATTGTATTGCACATGTACTTCCCCATGTGACTGACGTTTGTGCTTTTCTCCTCACAGAAGCAAGAAACACACACGTTGATTATTAAAGGGACTGATTTGGGTGGACTTATGAACGGAAATACAGGAACAGGAACTGCTATCATCAAGATTCTTGACGTTAATGACAACATTCCTACTTTGGAGAAAAACGTTGTAAGATTGTATTTTGTAACCACACCAGCATGCACCAAATAACTCAACACATATTTAGTTCATTATGAGTTGTCTGGAAAGTATTTTATGCATATTTGATATCACACATTTAGTTGATATGAAATGTTTTGTCATTTATGTAAATAGTCAGGTAAGTTGATTTATGTGAAATCACTTTGGTTTTTAGTATGAGTGCCGTGTGGAGGAAAACACTAGACATGTGGAAGTGGTGAGGATTCAAGCGAGCGACGCGGATCTGATCTACACTGAGAACTGGCTGGCCGTCTTCACAATCGAGTCAGGAAACGAAGCTGGTTATTTCTCCATAATCACAGACAACAAGACCAACGAAGGCGTCCTGATCCTCAATAAGGTAGACTGATCAGTCTGTCACGATGCTTTGTTTGGCTTTGCACAGCAGCTGTCAAGATGAGTATAGTTTAACTGCACCGTCCTTCATCAGCAGAACCTGCTTTACAGCTTTTAAAACAAACATCGTGCCGTGCGTTCACAGCAGAACGCTGTTTTACGTTTAACACATGCATTGTACACCCGAAAAAAACTGTGTTTTAGGGTCTTACGGAAAACTTACAGTAAAATGCATACTGTATGTTTCATTTACTGATATAATGTTAAAATATCAACTTTGTGAAGTACTAAAATCTGTTTTGTACCTTTGTACCTATAATATACTGACAATTACAAAAAAAACTAAACAAAAAACCTTCACACAAATACTGAAGGACATCATGTATGACATTAAAATAATACTCAAACAACATAAAACTGGTTAGAAAGATTAAGAAGGAACATAATTATTTAAATAAAAATAAACATAAAATATGAAGTGCCACAGGGAATTATGGGAATGTTAATTTAAGGTTTTTCAAGAGCAGTGCCATTTTATTACACTGAAATATGATTTATTTTGTCAATATTTTAGAGATATTTTTGTTTATATATATTCTGCGTTCATGTTAACTCCAATTACATTTTTAGACTTTTACTTACAAGTAAAACGTTTTTACTTTTGTTAATTATGTTTGTCGATATAAAAAAAATGTCAATAGTTTTTGTAATTTTCTTAATTATTTTGAGTTATTTTGGTAAACTAAAGTTAAACTGAATGGAAATAAGAAATGTTGCCTCGGAAACAAGCTGAAATTATAATACATAATATATATATACATTTTATATATATTTTATTTTTATTTTATTAAAGTATTTATTTCGGTTAACATTAAACGAGTATGCTGGAACTCAATGTCAATGTTTGGATTTTGTCTTACTTATAACCTTTGATTGTGAATTCAGTAACACATACTTCAGTTGTGGATTACTTTCTTGTCCCTTTTTGTGGATAGTTTCGTGAACCTTTTCCTCTGAGAGTGCAAGTCAAGTCATCTTTATTTTCATAGAGATATATACAGTACAGACTGTGTCAAAGCAAAGAAACACAGGAATATAGCAGAATCAAACATGGAAACTCAACTACGGAGACGTTCAGATTCTTCTGTAAAGCAGATATAATAGATATAAAGCAGAGCTAATAGATATAAAGCAGAGCTAATAGATATAAAGCAGATCTAATAGATATAAAGCAGAGCTAATAGATATAAAGCAGAGCTAATAGATATAAAGCAGATCTAATAGATATAAAGCAGATCTAATAGATATAAAGCAGAGCTAATAGATATAAAGCAGATCTAATAGATATAAAGAAGAGCTAATAGATATAAAGCAGAGCTAATAGATATAAAGCAGAGCTAATAGATATAAAGCAGATCTAATAGATATAAAGCAGATCTAATAGATATAAAGCAGAGCTAATAGATATAAAGCAGAGCTAATAGATATAAAGCAGATCTAATAGATATAAAGCAGAGCTAATAGATATAAAGCAGAGCTAATAGATATAAAGCAGATCTAATAGATATAAAGCAGAGCTAATAGATATAAAGCAGATCTAATAGATATAAAGCAGATCTAATAGATATAAAGCAGAGCTAATAGATATAAAGCAGAGCTAATAGATATAAAGCAGATCTAATAGATATAAAGCAGAGCTAATAGATATAAAGCAGATCTAATAGATATAAAGCAGATCTAATAGATATAAAGCAGAGCTAATAGATATAAAGCAGAGCTAATAGATATAAAGCAGAGCTAATAGATATAAAGCAGATCTAATAGATATAAAGCAGAGCTAATAGATATAAAGCAGAGCTAAGCAGCTAATAGATATAAAGCAGATCTAATAGATATAAAGCAGATCTAATAGATATAAAGCAGAGCTAATAGATATAAAGCAGATCTAATAGATATAAAGCAGATCTAATAGATATAAAGCAGAGCTAATAGATATAAAGCAGAGCTAATAGATATAAAGCAGAGCTAATAGATATAAAGCAGATCTAATAGATATAAAGCAGATCTAATAGATATAAAGCAGAGCTAATAGATATAAAGCAGATCTAATAGATATAAAGAAGAGCTAATAGATATAAAGCAGAGCTAATAGATATAAAGCAGAGCTAATAGATATAAAGCAGATCTAATAGATATAAAGCAGATCTAATAGATATAAAGCAGAGCTAATAGATATAAAGCAGAGCTAATAGATATAAAGCAGATCTAATAGATATAAAGCAGAGCTAATAGATATAAAGCAGAGCTAATAGATATAAAGCAGATATAATAGATATAAAGCAGATCTAATAGATATAAAGCAGATCTAATAGATATAAAGCAGATCTAATAGATATAAAGCAGATCTAATAGATATAAAGCAGGCTAATAGATATAAAGCAGAGCTAATAGATATAAAGCAGATCTAATAGATATAAAGCAGAGCTAATAGATATAAAGCAGAGCTAATAGATATAAAGCAGATCTAATAGATATAAAGCAGAGCTAATAGATATAAAGCAGAGCTAATAGATATAAAGCAGATATAATAGATATAAAGCAGATCTAATAGATATAAGCAGATCTAATAGATATAAAGCAGATCTAATAGATATAAAGCAGATCTAATAGATATAAAGCAGATCTAATAGATATAAAGCAGAGCTAATAGATATAAAGCAGCTAATAGATATAAAGCAGATATAATAGATATAAAGCAGATCTAATAGATATAAAGCAGATCTAATAGAGATAAAGCAGATCTAATAGATATAAAGCAGATCTAATAGATATAAAGCAGAGCTAATAGATATAAAGCAGATCTAATAGATATAAAGCAGATCTAATAGATATAAAGCAGAGCTAATAGATATAAAGCAGATCTAATAGATATAAGCAGAGCTAATAGATATAAAGCAGAGCTAATAGATATAAAGCAGATCTAATAGATATAAAGCAGAGCTAATAGATATAAAGCAGAGCTAATAGATATAAAGCAGATCTAATAGATATAAAGCAGAGCTAATAGATATAAAGCAGAGCTAATAGATATAAAGCAGATCTAATAGATATAAAGCAGAGCTAATAGATATAAAGCAGATATAATAGATATAAAGCAGATCTAATAGATATAAAGCAGATCTAATAGATATAAAGCAGAGCTAATAGATATAAAGCAGAGCTAATAGATATAAAGCAGATCTAATAGATATAAAGCAGAGCTAATAGATATAAAGCAGAGCTAATAGATATAAAGCAGAGCTAATAGATATAAAGCAGAGCTAATAGATATAAAGCAGATCTAATAGATATAAAGCAGAGCTAATAGATATAAAGCAGATCTAATAGATATAAAGCAGATCTAATAGATATAAAGCAGAGCTAATAGATATAAAGCAGATCTAATAGATATAAAGCAGATCTAATAGATATAAAGCAGAGCTAATAGATATAAAGCAGATCTAATAGATATAAAGCAGATCTAATAGATATAAAGCAGAGCTAATAGATATAAAGCAGAGCTAATAGATATAAAGCAGAGCTAATAGATATAAAGCAGATCTAATAGATATAAAGCAGATCTAATAGATATAAGCAGATCTAATAGATATAAAGCAGATCTAATAGATATAAAGCAGATCTAATAGATATAAAGCAGATCTAATAGATATAAAGCAGAGCTAATAGATATAAAGCAGATATAATAGATATAAAGCAGATCTAATAGATATAAAGCAGATCTAATAGATATAAAGCAGATCTAATAGATATAAAGCAGATCTAATAGATATAAAGCAGATCTAATAGATATAAAGCAGATCTAATAGATATAAAGCAGATCTAATAGATATAAGGCAGATCTAATAGATATAAAGCAGATCTAATAGATATAAAGCAGAGCTAATAGATATAAAGCAGATATAATAGATATAAAGCAGATCTAATAGATATAAAGCAGATCTAATAGATATAAAGCAGATATATAGATATAAAGCAGAGCTAATATATAAAGCAGAGCTAATAGATATAAAGCAGATCTAATATATATAAAGCAGATAATAGATATAAGGCAGATCTAATAGATATAAGCAGATCTAATAGATATAAAGCAGATCTAATAGATATAAAGCAGAGCTAATAGATATAAAGCAGAGCTAATAGATATAAAAAGCAGATCTAATAGATATAAAGCAGAGCTAATAGATATAAAGCAGAGCTAATAGATATAAAGCAGATCTAATAGATATAAAGCAGAGCTATAGATATAAAGCAGAGCTATATATATAAGCAGATCTATAGATATAAGCAGATCTAATAGATATAAGCAGATCTAATAGATATAAAGCAGATCTAATAGATATAAAGCAGATCTAATAGATATAAAGCAGAGCTAATAGATATAAAGCAGAGCTAATAGATATAAAGCAGATCTAATAGATATAAAGCAGATCTAATAGATATAAAGCAGAGCTAATAGATATAAAGCAGATCTAATAGATATAAAGCAGAGCTAATAGATATAAAGCAGAGCTAATAGATATAAAGCAGATCTAATAGATATAAAGCAGAGCTAATAGATATAAAGCAGAGCTAATAGATATAAAGCAGATCTAATAGATATAAGGCAGATCTAATAGATATAAAGCAGATCTAATAGATATAAAGCAGATCTATAGATATAAAGCAGAGCTAATAGATATAAAGCAGAGCTAATGATATAAAGCAGACTAATAGATATAAAGCAGATCTAATAGATATAAAGCAGAGCTAATAGGTATAAAGCAGATCTAATAGATATAAAGCAGATCTAATAGATATAAAGCAGAGCTAATAGATATAAAGCAGAGCTAATAGATATAAAGCAGATCTAATAGATATAAAGCAGAGCTAATAGATATAAAGCAGATCTAATAGATATAAAGCAGATCTAATAGATATAAAGCAGAGCTAATAGATATAAAGCAGATCTAATAGATATAAGGCAGATCTAATAGATATAAAGCAGAGCTAATAGATATAAAGCAGAGCTAATAGATATAAAGCAGATCTAATAGATATAAAGCAGAGCTAATAGATATAAAGCAGAGCTAATAGATATAAAGCAGATCTAATAGATATAAAGCAGATCTAATAGATATAAGGCAGATCTAATAGATATAAAGCAGAGCTAATAGATATAAAGCAGAGCTAATAGATATAAAGCAGATCTAATAGATATAAAGCAGATCTATATATAAAGCAGATCTAATAGATATAAAGCAGATCTAATAGATATAAAGCAGAGCTAATAGATATAAAGCAGAATCTAATAAAGCCATGATCTAATAGATATAAAGCAGATCTAATAGATATAAAGCAGAGCTAAAGATATAAAGCAGTATCTAATAGATATAAAGCAGATCTAATAGATATAAAGCAGAGCTAATAGATATGAAGCCAGAGCTATAGATATAAAGCAGAGCTAATAGATATAAAGCAGAGCTAATAGATATAAAGCAGAGCTAATAGATATGAAGCAGATCTAATAGATATAAAGCAGAGCTATAGATATGAAGCAGGAGCTAATAGATATAAAGCAGATCTAATAGATATAAAGCAGAGCTAATAGATATGAAGCAGAGCTAATAGAATATAAAGCAGAGCTATAGCATATAAGCAGATCTAATAGATATAAAGCAGATCTAATAGATAAGCAAGATCTAATAGATATAAAGCAGAGCTAATAGATATAAAGCAGAGCTAATAGATATAGCAGAGCTAATAGATAATAAAGCAGCTCTAATAGATATAAAGCAGATCTAATAGATATAAAGCAGAGCTAATAGATATAAAGCAGATCTATATATAAGCAGAGCTAATAGATATAAAGCAGATCTAATAGATATAAAGCAGATCTAATAGATATAAAGCAGAGCTAATAGATATAAAGCAGAGCTAATAGAAAACAGTTCAGATCTAAATTCAGTTCAGATCAGTAACAGTGTGGAGTTCATCGAATTGAAACAAGTTCAGTTCATCTGTAAGCAGCTCTGTGAAAGGCAACAATGTTGTTCTTTATTCAGCGTGAATCAGTTCAAGACTACTGTACATATCTTTCTATGTAATATCTGATTATTGTCTCCCACGCACACCTGAACCCATTTACAAATACAATGTTAGATTGTTAATAGCAGACTGAAGTGGTCAGAGATGTTGTTGAAAGTTAACGGTTTTCTAACAGTAGCTAATACGTTCATAGTTAGCTCTGTTAGCACTGCCTTTTCCTCAGTGGCACTTACTCAGCTTGCGCAAGACTTGAAATATGTCTATGGGGGAAAATACTCCGCTGGCAAATGTTTAATTACTGGACAACAATCTGAAGACGCTGGTCTTGTTCCAACACAACACAAATCTGCTTCAGAGAAACTTGTGGAGGAATGGTTGTCCATGCATACTGGACAGGGTGAACTTGCTCATTCTGTGGTGTGGCTTTGCTCTACTGATCTGGGATATCTAACGCTTTGTGCTGGCTGCTGTCTTTATCACAGCTATGTACCTGGCACTGAAAGAACTGCACGAGTGTCTATCCAAGCAAACGCCACCCTGAGGATACTCTTAATATTCCCTCTGTTGTTTTGAAGGAAACCGCATCATTCACAAAGAAGTCAAATATACTTCTGCAATTAGTGCGAGGTTTCACTGACGTTTCCAATCTCTGTTGTAGCCAGATTTGAAAACTATTCCACAGCAACAACAAAAAAAACATACTTAAACCTCATAATCAATAATGATGTGTTCATTCATTAACATTATTATTTCTGCATCCCGGGTCCGTTTGGACCCAGAGAATCATTGTTTTATAAAACTTTAAACAACTTAATATTTTTCAACTACAACCAAATCTGATCAGCAACTTCTAATTAATGAGTGAATGTGAAAAAAAGAGAAAAGTTTTAAATGTTGCACATAAACCTAAATAATAAAAAAAATGGATGGATGGATGGATAGATAGATAGATAGATAATATTGATGATAAATCTTTTTTGAATTAATCATTGAATTTATAGGAACATATAATCTGAAATTTCTCAGTATTAACCCCATTTTAATTAAATTATTTTTAATTTTTAACTTGTGATTGCTCAAAAGCAGTCCAAATGTATTAATCCTATATATGTATTTATATGGAAACAACATCAAAACAGTATAAATATTAAAGTTTTCAAGCTAAATAAATTGTTGCATAAACTTTCAATTTCAGATGATAAAAGTGATCAGTTTTTCATGCTGCAGTGGTTTGTCAATAGACGTACATATTCATGTTCATCAACAAAATTCAGTCCCATAATCCCATAATCATTGTGGTTAATAGTGTTCACCGTCTGTTTGATTACATGCCATTCATAACTGACTGCATGATTTTTACTGTACATTTCAATCATAGTCACCACTAATAACCTACTCCTATATAATGTAGAAACTTAAAAAAAACGTACAAATAAAACAATAAAATAAAACAATTTGTATCGTGAAAAGCGCTATACACTTAACCTTGAATTGAATTGAAAAGTGTGTGAGATACGCGGAAACGGCTAAATAGATTTTAATAGATTTGACACTAATATAACTTCATATATAATTTAACAAAAAGTATTTTGATACCTAATGGTACTCCATACCTGGTCCAAAATGACCCTAACACTAAGGGCCAGATTTACTAAACAGGGCAAATTAGCGCGAGAGCGCAATTCCTAAACAGCATCGATGAGCGTGTAAACATCTGCCGGTGATTTACTTACACGCAAATTAAAGAACACAGACGCAACATTTCATTTCCATAATGACCAACGCAATTTACCAAGCACAGTGCAAATTAGTGTAAGGATATGTTTGGATTTGGATAATGTGCTCCGTTAATCAGTGCTTGAAGTGGGCCGGTACACACCGGTACGCAGTAAAATCGTCAGGGTCTGGGTGATTAGGCTATATCAGATCCCATATATGATTAGAAATGATATAGAAACTATGTAAAGCACACTATCCAGGCGGGATCACCTCTCATCGCGACCCATCACGTGAATGAACGCAAGCAGAGTCGGTCTACTTCATTGTGTGGTGTACGAGAAGGGGAGACGTGCGGAGTAGTAGAATAATAATTCATTATCGATTACTAATTTGAATAAGTACTTTATAATGAAAATCATATCTTAAAATGAAAAGAAGCAGGCTTTTGCAATCACATCATTTAAAAGCGTAAACTCCTGGAAAGTCCAAGGATCCCATGAACGAATTCAAACAGTGCTCAAAACAGCGCTAATGCAGAGAAAACACGATTTCATCAGCGATGACAGAGAAAGTAGTGACTAATGTTCAGATGTCAGTCAAAGTATTTGGCTTAAAAGCAAGAGTGTTTATAATGAACGCTGATTATGGCCAGAGGTTTAGTGATTCTGAATGGAGCCGTATATTAAAGACAGGTGGTTTAGTGGTCTTTGGCGCCTCCTGTGGTCCTGTTTGGTATTGCAGCTTGAGTTGTGCTAATTTGTATTGAAAACTTAATTTAACTATTGATTGATTGATTGTGGCACTATAAATACATTGTGAATTATTAAAAAGTACTTATTTATTTAATATAAAAAAGTAGATAAATAAATAATTAAATAAAGAGAAGTATTTTTTTCCACTTCAAGCACTGCCGTTAATACATGTGGAAAAAAATCATCTTCCTTAGTAAATCACTTTGCGTGATTCCTTTTAATAATATTTTCCTATAAATTTTGCATCTGAAAGGGAAACTCCTACAAATGCATATTCAATAAGGTCAGGTGCAAAAATAATCCACGCCTTTTCAGCGCTAATTCTTCACTGCATGTCTTTAGTAGCCTAAATCCTGACAGTTTGCCAAAAACGCCAAGATACGGTTTGTGCTGATGCAAACTGTTAGTAAATCTGGCCCTAAACGTGTTGCATTTTTTAAATCATTATATCATAATTAACTGATCTGAGAAACTGTAATCATAATCGTGGTTCAATAGTTTTATTATTTCAAAGGCAAACATGTTACCCAATCATTGCAGTGTGCATTTATATTAAAATGATTAAAAGTAACACCCCCGTTAAAAGTGTTCAAAACAAAGATTCAAAAACAGGGTGGAAAATGACCCTTTATTTCTAAATTATGACTACTTTTGATGTAAAACTCTTTATAAGTGGACCTTAAGGAAGAGGAAGGTGTGTTTGTTACTTCAAACGTCCGACAGGAAGTCTCCTGCATTCCTGCGTCCCCCACTTCCTGCTTTACACCCTTTGTTTGCTTTTACAGGAGCTGGACTACGAAGAGCTGAAGGAAATCGATCTCCAGGTGTCTGTCGCTAACAAGGCCCAGTATCACCCTTCAGTCGTCTCAACAGAGAGCAAGACGTACACCATCCACGTCAGTGTGGTCAACCAGCCTGAGGGCCCTCGCTTCAAACCCGCCGTCAAAGTCATCACCATCTCTGAAGAGAGCTCCAGCACTATTTTAAATAAAGTCATAACCACTTACACAGCAATAGACAGCGACACGCTACTAATCGCTAATAACGTGAGGTGAGACCACATCGATTCTACACACATACTCAACAATGTGCTTTTGTTCAGATGTTGAAATCTGAATTCATTTTAGGTATGCAAAAGGACAAGACGTTGACAACTGGCTGATTATAGATGAGAGGACGGCTGATATAAGACTCAATAAAATACCCGATTATGAGTCCAAGTTTCTGATCAATGGCACATATTACGCTGAGATCATCTGCATCACTAATGGTGAGTGAGCCTGTGTCGATGCTACATTATATTATATGCCGTGCTGGTAGTAGTTTATTACGTAATCTGGATTATGCAATCAGATCTCAAAAATTAAGTACTTGTAATTAGATTATATTACATTTTAGATTACAGTTACTTTTTTATGGATTATATGATTTCATATTATTCACACGATTATGCATAATTTACTGTTTCAACCCAGTTCTTTTTAATTTTTTCTCTTTTACTTTTTAAACGAACATACCTCTTATAAGCATGAGAATAATATGTATGCAATATACTAAACAATGCCAATGCATAGCTGTGAAATACTTCGTCTTCATCATAACTTCACTAATGATAATATTGAAAGTCTGGACAAAAATATTTCAGATCTGGAAGACTTTGGCCATGTAATGTCGTGTTTTTATGTTTATTAATGCTTGTCTATGTAATGCAGGATTCAAGCATTTGCCATTTTTATATTATAATTAATTATAAGGTTTTCATGAACACTCTAAAGTTATGTTAATTATAACACTTTCTCTCATATATATATTATTGCTGCCAAACAATTAATCACATCCAAAATAAAAGTGTGTGTGTGCGTACGTGCGTGCGTCTGTGTCTATGTGTGTCTGTGTGTGTGTGTGTGTGTGTGTGTGTGTGTGTGTGTGTGTGTCTGTGTCTGTGTCTGTGTGTGTGTGTGTGTGTGTGTGTGTGTGTGTGTCTGTGTGTGTCTGTGTCTGTGTCTCTCTGTGTGTGTGTGTGTGTGTGTGTGTGTGTCTGTGTCTCTGTGTGTGTGTGTGTGTGTGTGTGTGTGTGTGTGTGTGTGTGTGTGTGTCTGTGTGTCTGTGTGTGTGTGTGTGTGTGTCTGTGTGTCTGTGTCTGTGTGTGTGTGTCTGTGTGTGTGTCTGTGACTGTGTCTGTGTGTGTGTGTGTGTGTGTGTCTGTCTGTGTCTGTGTCTATGTGTGTGTGTGTGTGTGTGTGTGTGTGTCTGTGTGTGTGTGTGTGTGTGTGTGAATACAAACACATGCATATATATATTTAAGAAAAATATGTTATGTTTATATATTAAATGTATTTATATAAACTATAATATATATATATATATATATATATATATATATATATATATATACGTATATATACAAAATTTAAATATTTCAAAATATATTCTGAATGTGTGTGTATTTATAAAAACATTATAAATAAATAAAAACTTTTATTGTGGATGTGATTAATTGTTTGACAGCAATAATATATATGCATACACATGTACAGTGGTGTGAAAGAGTGTTGGCCCCCTTCCTGTTTTTTTTTTGCATGTTTGTCACACTTTAATGTTTCAGATCATCAAACAAATTTAAATATTAATCAAAGATAACACAAGTAAACACAACATGCAGTTTTTGAATGAAGTTTTTTCCCAGTCTCTCTCTTATGGTGGAGTCATGAACACTGAACACATGAACATAAGTTATAATAGTTCTCAAGGAGTTTGTTCGTTGCTTCTAGATACTGAATATTTTCAGCTGAAAGCATGATTTATTAAACAAGTACTACAACACTTATTCACACGCAGTCGCTCTCTCAATAATGCATTCAAACAAATGTAGCCTATCTCACAGCACTACCTCATCTGCATCCGATTCCGAATGAGCAGAAATCTGTAAGAAATGCATCGATCCGTAGGTAAAATAACTGACAAAAACGTAGTTATTTTCATCATAAACTAAATTTGCACCGCAAAAAGCAGATATTATACGCTGACAACCATGTTATTAGCTTGTCATGTGGACATGATAGGAAAAAAGTGTTCGAATAAGCCACGTTGAAACTCAACCATTTTATTTTGTAATATACGAACAGAACTGTGATATTTCAAACATACTGAAATACTTTAGAGCGGTGTTTCTGATATCAGTGAGCGAGGAGCGGAGCGGGAAATGGTGAAGCAGAGTCATTATTAAATGCTCGGAGCGCGGAGGGAAATTATTGATGCTCCACTGATTATTGATGAATTATTGATTACTGAAGTATTGATGCCGCCACACAAATGTGTCTATTTGTTAATGACTGTCCTACAAAGATTTAACACAGAGTATCAGCTCACTAACAGTTACAAAAGACACTGTAACAGTCTGTCACAGGCAATTCTGGTTGCATTTTTCATCAATTAATTTATTAAATTATCTTTTAACTATATTCTGTCCCATCATCTAGTGGTGAAATTTGTTTTGGCCCGATGCCAAACTTACTTGCTATACAGTATACATATATATTTTTGTTTTATTATTAATATGGTACACAATAAACACACTCAAGTCTATGTGATCAATGAGTTTAAAAGTAGTTAGACTACATACGTGTAATCCAGATTATGTTACTAACTACAGTTTTTATCATGCTATTTGTAAACAGTAACAGACTTAATCTACCCCAGCATTGATGATTTGAATGTAAACCAGTTATAATTGGCAATGAATATTATTAAAAGCAAAATAGTTTCAAAATGTCTAGTTTAATTTGTTTGTAATTTCTGTTCCAGATGCCCCGTCTAAAACTGCAACAGGAACCATCGCCATTCAAGTAAAGGACTTTAATGACCACTGTCCTGTGCTGAGCCATCAGTCTCAAACGCTGTGCTATGAGGATCACGTGGTTTATGTCACGGCTGTGGACAAAGATCAGTTCCCCAATGGAGCACCCTTTGGTTTCAGCGTGGACACCAGACTCACAAAGGAGTCATGGCGCAATGAGCCTTTCAACGGTAATTCATTGTAACGTCTTGTGGCCATATCATAATAACTTGTGGAAACGTCATAGACTGTTAAAGCCAAGATAAATGAACACATGGGGATGTGATAATATGACATGGCCATGAGATATTAGATAATAACTGAGAAATGCAGACTTGACATAAGCATTCATGATTGGGTCATGCATCTGTTTAGTCCCGTATTTGAAGCTCAAGGATCTATAAAAATACAGTACAGTGAAAAAAGCTACAGAACTGAGCTTGTTAACCGAGACACACCACTTAATAATCCCTTCATGAGAATAATGTTGTAGATACTGATGCATGAATGAAGTGTCATGTAAGCATTGCATTTAGCTGCAATAGATGCATCAGTAAGTATCTAGCTGTTACCGTTCTGCAAAAAGCTGCAATTCCAGGTTTTCAAACAGAGATGGCGACAAAGAGGCAAAACTTACGGACTGCAGCTTTTATTATAATAATAATTCAATTCAGGTTTATTTGTATAGCGCTTTTCACCATGCAAATCGTTGCAAAGCAGCTTTACAGAAAATTAAAGTTTCTACATTATATTTAGGAATAGCTTATCCAGTCGTGAGTATCAAGTTGATGTCCATATGGCAGAAATGTATGGTTAATGTCATGCGATGCAAAATGTGGTCGTTTTTTATGTTGGCATCATCTGAGGTCCGCTGAGGGGTTGGCATCATCTCTTCTCAGGTGTTCGGTCATCTCAGGTCTTTGTAAGGGTTAGAGCCAGACTAAAGCTTGTGTAATTCCTAATTACAGAAACAGAGAAGGTAATAGAGAGAAATTAGCGTAGCATAAGGATGACCTTTTAATGCATTTTGCTTACAACATACCCATGTGTTAATGCTTTACTATATTTTTCATTTTCTGGTTTCTTTTCTTTGACCAACTTCTGCTCTAAAAAAAATAACAGCAACTACAAACTAATATATATATTTTTTTTTTAACGAATTTATTGTCAGTACAGATGCTGCATCTATTGTGTCTGAGATGTTTTCTCACTTTTCTCACAATTTATTGGTATGATCAGTTGATAAATGTGATCTTTTTGACATGACTTGAATGCACAATTAACCCTTTTTTTAACTTAATTCGTCCAAACAAAATAATCCGGGAAGTTCATTATTTGATATATCAACCTCAAATTTGTAATACAACTTGTTTAGGTTTATGCCTTAGATTTATTTTTTTCTCACAGTTTTTGAGTCAAACATATTTTGGAAAATATATATTTCATGTAAAAGTTGAAAATAGTATTTTTGTGAATTTTTCGTAACATTAGTAACTGGATTCAGCATCCAGGGGCATCGGTATCGTCCAGGGTGCATAATAATGCCTTTTTAATGCATTTTGCTTATAACATACTCATGTTTTGATGCTTTACTATACTCTTTCACCCCATTTTATTTTCTGGTGTCTTTCTTTTTCCAACTTCTGCTCCAAACAATTGGAGACATTGAGACTCGTAGCTATAGAAAGGTCTGTCAGGCTGAGCATCAACTGCTTAGATTGTTTACTAACTCATTTTTGAGCACATGAATGCAGTTTTAGACAGTATTACAATCCTGGAGACGCTCTGGTAATTATCACATTACCCCTTAAATAGAGCTTAAGATGTCAATGTTAATGAGGCTGTGCAATTAGTTACTACAGCAATGAAGTTGAGTCATCTTGACAATTTTTTACACTGTAGAAAAAAAATGTTCTATTCGATTTTAGTATTGAAAACAATGTGTCATCATGTGTCAATCTAGCTTAAGTCATCTTCTTTAAAATCCTATTTGCAGGCACTACAGCGATATTCAGGTCTCATGAAACACTGTGGCCTGGCATGCACCGTGTGTTTGTGGACGTGTGGGACCAGCAGGGGAAGATCTGCTCTGGTCAGGAGCTTCAGATAGACGTCTGCACGTGTGACGCTGCTAAAGTTTGCCTGCCCAAAAAGATCTCCTCCACGTTTGGAGCATCTGGTGTTTTTCTAATGCTGCTGGGACTGCTGCTGCTCCTGTGTGAGTGAAAACACTGAAGCTCTCTTTCTATTAGCATGCGCTGTTTGCCAAAATAGAAATACTTGCATTAAAAAGTCAAATGTGTGTTCTTAAAGGGGTCATCGGATGCAAAGTTATTTGAACATAAGTGTGTGTACACATCCATCCTATAATAATACAAATTATAGTTAAAAAGACGTAGTTCTGTACAGGCCCCGCCCACAATATTTGATTGACACTAGCTCTTACCTTAGACCCGCCCTGAGTGATCTGTCATCCGTCCACCATTGTGTCAGCTCCGGTGCAGGGAAGACAAGATGTCTCAGATTAAGTGATTGAAGTGTTATATTATGAATATAGCAGTCGTCGTTTACTCCCGACATCTGAGCCGCTGAAGACGCAGAGGATTAACGTTATTTTCACTTTGAAGTGAATGTGCCAATCCCCGATCTACATAAATGCATCTATGTTTGCCCGAATCATTCGTGATCCAGCTTCATCTACAGAAGAAGTGAGTATAAGGGTTTTTATTAATCTTTGCAAATCGCCTTTCATAATAATTTGTTATTTAGCCAGTTTCATGGCTGAAGTTTAGTATGCTCCATAGATATATATACATAGATGCCTCATTATGGACTGTTTCTATGGGCCGCGATACATTTTTGGAACGGTCTGGGAATCTTTGAGTGCATTGACTGCGTGCGTCTACAACAGCAAGTTATACGCTTGTATATCTTTGGATATTCATTGACTATTATGGTGAATGTGAGACGGCTGATGTGTCAATGTATCTGGAGCAGTCGAATAGGTATCTACACATATCTACGGCCTGCTCAGCACTCCACAGAAGAGAGGGGCGGAGTCAGCAGAGCTCATTAGCATTTAAAGCTACATCAACTAAACAATGGCTTGATGAAAACAGAACTGATTTTGACAGGGTAAAAAGTTTTTTTTTTACACTACCTTTGAGAAAATGACTTTTCATTTAGACCCTAAACTAAAGAATCATATCAATTTGAGCATCAAATGACCTCTTTAAAAATGCTTTTTCAATACTTTAAAGTAGCAGTACTGGATAATTTTCTCAACTAATCATTAAGGAAATTGATTTTCTGTTATGTTTATTATTAATTACTTTATTATTGAGAATTATTATTATTATTATTGTTATTTATTTATTATTATTTTATTTAAAAATTTACTTTCTTACCCCTGAAATGCATTTTGAAATGTATTGAAACTAAATATTTAAAAAAAAAAAAAAAACGTAATTGTTTAAAAAAGTATACTGTATTTAAAATATATTTTGCTCAGATAAATATATATAGTATAATCTATATTAAGCAGATAATAAGTAATAAGCTCAAAATACTGATTACATCTGGTCCTCCATATAAAGATCCTGGATTTTGAAATCTAAGCATACACATACATACAGTTTACATATTACAAGTAAAGCATGTTAGTATGTTTGAGTTATCGTTGACTGCTGTTGTTGCATGGCTCTGTAGGAATGAATCGTGTGCGGTTGTGGAAGGTGTTTATGCTGAATGAATGTTGTCTGTGTTTGCAGTGGTGCCGCTTCTGCTGCTCTTCTGTCTCTGTGGAGGTGCAGGAGGTGCGGGAGATTTCAAGGTCATGCCGGTTGATGCTAGAGAGCATCTCATCACATATAATATTGAAGGACCAGGGGAGGACAAGGTATGTTACACTACAGTTCAAGGCAGGTTTTGGAAGTTCAGAATCAGTTATTATAACATTTACATTAAGTTATTTAGCAGATGCTTTTATCCAAAGCGACTTACAAATGAGGACAACAGAAGCAATCAAAATCAACAAAAGAGCAATGATATGCAAGTCTATAACAAGTCTCAGTTAGCCTAACGCAATACACATAAGTGTTTTTTTTTAAGAAAACAAGTAGATAGAATAAATAAAGAAAGCTAGTGTTAGAGGGGCAGATAGGTATAAAGAAGACTAATAAATGCAAAGAAGACAGACAGATAAAACAGAATTAGAAGAGAGAGTGCTATATTTAGAGGGTCAAATGAAGACAGGTCTTTAACATGTCTTAACTACCACTCGCAGGTCATTCCAGGTTAATGTGGAAATAGCATGTGGCTAGAATAACAACTTGATAATCAAAACAAAATGAGAAAAAAACGAATCAAAATGTCTTTTATAAGACATGTCACATCTTCCATGGGCCCTTTCTTTCTTCTTTTATTATTGTATATTGTGTTCTTAGGGTGTTTTTGAAAAGCGGCAGTCTAGAAGCGAAAGTTTAGTAGCTGAAGTGCCTAAACTTTTGCATTTTTAATAGCTGGTCATTATGAAATGTGGTGGATACCTAGAATGCGTACATAAGGGTGCGTACCAAATTTTGTAATAATTGGATATGTTAGCACTATAAAAAGCTCATTTAAAGTTTTAAAGTTGTTCCCGTGGCTCAGTGGTAGAGCATTGCGTCAGCAGCGCAAAGGTTGTGGGTTCAATTCCCAGGAAACACATACTGATAAAATATGTATAAACCTGTAAGTCGCTTTAGATAAAAGTGTCTGCTAAATGCATAAATGTAAAGTTCTTTTGAACTGTACAGGGAAGAATATAAATCTTTTTTTTCCTCTGAATACTTCAGTCCTCCCAAATCAAATGGTAATTTACATTTATGCGAGAACATGATTGTCACCCTTTATCTGATCTACATGTATTTTGGTGTGTTACTGGGTTAATGACGTAACCTCGGTTCCCTGAGATACGGCACGAGTACTGCGTTCTTTGCCGTGCTATCTGGCTGCAGGACTCAGTCGTCGCTTCAGTCGAAGTAACCTGAGGAGCCTTGGCAAATGCCCGCATTATATAGCCATATGCCCCGCCCATTCCGGCGGGCTTTCCAGCCATAGGCTGTGCAGCTCCGCTGCCGCCATTTGTTCATTTGCAGTGCACTGCATAAACAAATGACTGTACAGTTACACTGCATTATTAAAAGAAGGCTTTAGCGTCTAGCACCTAGCGTCTTAACATATGCAGTACTCATTCTGTATCTCAAGGAACCGAGGTTACGTCAGTAACCGAGTACGTTTTCAAGTATCAATAAAAATAAAATTTAATGCTGCTTTAATTTTTTTTTCCTCGTATCAGTCTTTTTCCCAATTAACAATACTTCAAACCACATTTACACATTTGTCAGCAATATGTTTTTAATAATTTAAAATACCATACAATTTTGTACAATCACTTGCTATTTATATATATATATAACAAGTGATTATATGGATAGATATTATACAGTACATATGTTACGCTGAATGACAATGAACATTATTTCAGCCATATTTTGACATTGTATTTTCACTAAAGTTATTTGAAAAATTATTTGCATTTAATATGCTTTCTATGTATATAAAATTTATTTTGTAAATGTAATTCAATATGGACACCAGAAATGTGACGTCTCGTCTTTGACACATATTTTTGAATTGAATGGCACTCTTGACAAAATTATGCAAATAGTCTTTATTCAATTATTTAAAGAAAATGTATATAGGTATTTTTTAGCTGCAATATGTTGAGGTTCATCTCAAGGATAATGTCTATGTTCAGAGACTTTATAATCAAAATAGTTTCTGTTGGCGATGTAAATCTATCTGGGGATAAAGAGGAGCTCAAGAAGCATGAGTTAGCTTCGGTTACCTCCACAGACGATCTGTTGATGTGCAGTTTTTGTTCCATTGAGGTGCCTTTATTTAAGGATTATTGTTCATATGTGACTAGGGGGGCTGTTTCATAAAACAAGTTTACCAAATAAGCCAGGTTTATTTCAGTTAGTCTGACTTATTGTCACTTGATTTGGTTCAAAAATAAGTCAGAATAACTTAAATAAGCCTGGCTTATTTGGTAAACTTGTTTTATGGAACAGGCCCTAGATGCTGTTATGGAAGGAATAAATACAAATATCACTAATGCGGTTTTGGTTCTGATGGTCTAAAGTCTTGTTGTTGTTGTTTCTTTAGATAGTAGTAGGTTTATTGCTTGTCAAGTTGAAGTAATTTGCTAAAATTATTTACTTGGCAAAGATGATTACACATATTTGGCACTTAACTGAGCATTAGTCTACGACCCTGCAGACATAAAAGCATGCTGTACTCTGTCCGCAGGCAATGGCTCTCTTACAGTTGTCAAAAGAGCTGGAAGACAACAAGCGCCGTGATATGGACGCAGTAGGAGGAGGACAGCTGTGGGATGGAGTTGGAAGAAAAGGCTTGATCTACGACCAGCATGACAGTGGCTTTTATTACGACAGGAATCAGATTGACTGGCGGTACGGGTATGGACAAAGAAAAGAAGAACACAGCAGATTTGAAGACTACAGGTTTGACGGACTTGCATTGTCTGATGCTTTCTTAGCCAACTACTATTCTCAAGTAAGTATCAGTTTTACACAGCACAACTCTTCATAGCTAAATGCAAACAAACAATTAATCGATCATGTAATCAAAATAAATGAATCGACTGTGTATTAACATTAATATTGCAAAATGCATATGGAAGACTCCAAATACCAAGTGCACATAACATGCTTTTGCTTAGGAGCAACAGATCAGAAAGCTTTAACCCTCATAATGCATTTGAGTTCCTTTTGGCCCGGAAGAGATTCATATAAATTACTAAATCATACATAGGTTTTAGTAAGTGACCAAAATTTTTTGACAATTATTTTTTTAAAGATATAACCATTCACACACACACACACACACACACACACACACACACACACACACACACACACACACACACACACACACACACACACACACACACACAAAAGCTACATGTTTCACATTCAGGTCATTTTGGACCCAGGTATGTATTTAATTCAATGTCATTCATTCCAATCCACAGTCACACTGTTTATATTATACATAAAATATATAATACATAATAATGCTTAGATTAGTTCTTAAAAATGTCATATAATAATATATAGGTAAATGCAGTAATAACATGGTAACATTCAAAACTCTTTTTGCACATTCACTCATTAATTACAAGTTGCTAATCAGATACAATATGATTTCCATTGGAAAATACTATGACTATTTTATAACCCATTTGTAACAGTTCTTCAAGTCCAAAGGGAAATGTAATTTGAAAATAGCATACAGATTGCTAATGCATTATGATGATTAAAGACCAAAATGATAAGTTTAAACTTGTTTAAACTAAAACAAAAAAGTATGATATTTAGAAATATTTTCTCAAAATGTATGGATGTATTTTTGGCTCACTGGTGTATATGAATGGGTCAATAAATCAATAAATGCAACATAATTTCCTGTGTTACTACAGAAAACCATTCATGTGGCCAAGAAGCAAGTCAATGTAGACAGTCTAAAGGTCTACGACTATGAGGGTCAGGAATCATACAAGGGCTCATTTGAGGACATCTGCGGTCTCTTACACGAAGACAACGACTTTGCTTTTCTTGATGACCTTGATCTAAGGTTCAAGACTCTGGCTGAGATCTGTAGTGGTTCTAAAATAGAGGCTGAAATCAGCAAGACTGTCTCTGTGACCTCCAAACCGGTCCTGTCCGCCAAACACAAAGATGTCACCATACAAGGGTCAGCTAGTCATTTAGAGTCTCGGGAGAAAGCAAACGCGTCCGGCATCATTCATACCGCAGGAGCGCAGCAGGGCAGCTACATGTCTTCAACAGGAGTCTATGTCCAAGATAATCTAGTGGTTCCTAACCAAACCCTGTTAGTCCAGCAGCCTACGCATTACTACGCCCCTCCCACCCCTGTTTATGTGATGGAAGCCCAACCTACTCTGCTGATGATGTCTGGCCCAGTCTTTGGCCTTCAGGAGAACCGGTTTATAGAGGAGAAGGGCTCTGGTGCTTCTGCCAAACGTGAAACGCAGCACTACCAGAGTGTAGTTCTTGTTGAGAAGCAGCTGCCAAAAGGGTCTTTGCAAACTCAAGGAGCGATGCAGATGGTTAACACTGGAATAATGCAGTCCATGGAGGCTCAAGGGGTTAATCAGGCACTCCATTCATCCACCCAGATGGTTAACACTGGAATAAGGCAGTCCATGGAGGCTCAAGGGGTTAAACAGGCACTCCATCTACCCGCCCAGATGGTTAACACTGGAATAATGCAGTCCATGGAGACTCAAGGGGTTAAACAGGCACTCCATCCATCCGCCCAGATGGTTAACACTGGAATAATGCAGTCCATGGAGGCTCAAGGGGTTAAACAGGCACTCCATTCATCCACCCAGATGGTTAACACTGAAATAATGCAGTCCACTGAGGTTCACGAGGTTAGACGGGCGGTGCATCCAGCCAGAAGTGTGATGGCAGGAGCGGCCAGAGAGATATGAGGGTTCCTCAGAGTCTGTAAGCACTCGGGATGCAGCGATATTACATTTCTCAGTCGATAACCGGTTATTCAGAATAACATCTGCCGATACCCATGCCCTGGTTTTCTTAAAGTACAGTGACCTGTGGGGCTGTCACATGATGAACAAACGACTCAAACCCGAAGACTCGAAAGTTGAACTAATCAATTCTCTTTCCGGATCACACTGCATTAGTCACGTGAGGAACGAATGACTCAAAAACCCGAAGACACGAAACAGGTGAACTAATTCCAGTACAGAACCTATAGGATGTTGCGCATGTGTGACTGGACGAATCATACCCCGAGACAACTCATTCTTCCCAAGTCACATTAAAGATTTGTTTAAAATGAACGAATCGTTCAAGAACGACCTATCACTGCTACAGAACTGTCTCTCTCCTTCCATTCATAGCAAAAACACTCGAGCGAGTTGTCTTCAACCAGGTCTCATTGTTTCTTTCACAGAACAACAAACTGGATGCTAAACAGTCAGGTTCAGGAGTGGCCGTTCAACTGCAACTGCATGGTGGACATCTCGGCATGGATGAAAGAACATCACCTACAGCTCATCCTGGCAAAGACTGAGCTTCTTGTCTTCCCTGCAACTCCAACTCTACAACATGACTTCACGATTCAGTTAGATTCATCAACAATTACCCATCAGCTTCAGTCAGAAATCTTGGTGTAATCTTTGATGACCAGCTGACCTTCCAAGAGCACTTTACTAAAACTGCTCGATCTTGCAGGTTTGCACTTCACAACATCAGAAAGATCAGGCCCTTCCTTACACAGCATACAGCACAACTTCTTGTCCAGGCCCTTGTCATTACTAGACTGAACTACTGCAATGCTCTTCTAGCTGGACTTCCATCATGCACAATCAAACCTTTACAAATGATTCAGAATGCAGCGGCACGACTGGTCTTCAACGAGCCCAAAAGAGCCCATGTTACACCTCTCTTTGTCTCCTTGCACTGGCTACCAGTTGCAGCTCGCATCCAGTTCAAGACACTGATGATTGCATATAGAACAACCACAGGCTCAGCACCCGCCTACTTCCACTCACTATTACGAATCTACATCTCCTCCAGAAGCCCCGCCTACTTCCACTCACTATTACGAATCTACATCTCCTCCAGAAGCCCCGCCTACTTCCACTCACTATTACGAATCTACATCCCCTCCAGAAGCCCCTCCTACTTCCACTCACTATTACGAATCTACATCCCCTCCAGAAGCCCCTCCTACTTCCACTCACTATTACGAATCTACATCCGCTCCAGAAGCCCTGCCTACTTCCACTCACTATTACGAATCTACATCTCCTCCAGAAGCCCCGCCTACTTCCACTCACTATTACGAATCTACATCTCCTCCAGAAGCCCCGCCTACTTCCACTCACTATTACGAATCTACATCTCCTCCAGAAGCCCCTCCTACTTCCACTCACTATTACGAATCTACATCCCCTCCAGAAGCCCCGCCTACTTCCACTCACTATTACGAATCTACATCCCCTCCAGAAGCCCCTCCTACTTCCACTCACTATTACGAATCTACATCTCCTCCAGAAGCCCCGCCTACTTCCACTCACTATTACGAATCTACATCTCCTCCAGAAGCCCCGCCTACTTCCACTCACTATTACGAATCTACATCCCCTACAGAAGCCCCGCCTACTTCCACTCACTATTACGAATCTACATCCCCTACAGAAGATCTGCTAGTGAGCGACGCCTCGTGGTGCCATCACAGAGAGACCCAAAAATCACATTCCAGAACATTCTCGTTCACTGTTCCTGGCCGGTGGAATGATATCTGTCGTTATCAACTTTATCCAAAACAGTAGCATTTAACACTAGTACACAGATCTGTAGAACAAGTTACAGAATTAAATGAAATATATGCAAACACTAGCCATGAAGAAGTCTATTTCATTCAGTGTAGTATTTAAGTACAGTATAGTAGTATATTGTTCCATGATTAATAAACATCTGATCAAATTATCCGCCCCTAACCTGTAATAAAATATTCACAAATTTGTACACACTAAATATGGTACTAAATAATTGAACCATGTTGAAAACATATTTCGCAGACATCTACATCTCTGTCTTTAGTGTGTTATATAATGAGCTGTATTTGTAGGGGTTATTAGCTTAACCTTGTAACCTTGTTGTAGGGTCGCCTTATGTTCATTCATGTTTATTTTGTGCTGTAACTTGAATTAAAGTGTAAGAGACTCACGCTGCGCACTGTTGCCTTAACTGAAGCAAAAACTGGATTCATTGATTGAATTTTGCGATACAGTAGACATTATTTGAGAGCCAAGACTTTGTTTCTTATGAGAAGTAATAAAGCTCTTAGCGATTATAGGATGAGAGATGCTACAAATAATAATTGGTGAAGGGAAAAACCATGGACATGGCAACCCCGGCTTGAACTATGGGTGATTCATAGGGTCAAATAGAACTAGCATTAAAAATGCAAAACATATTTTTATATATAAGATTGTGTTTTTTATTGACGGCCCTATAGTCTACAGTAGAGGCATTTGCAGTCTGACAGGTTCTTCTGTGCCCTTTTGTGTAATTAGTCCAAATCATGGCTGTTTTTATTGGATTGCCAATAGCACAGAAGGGTTTTGTTTACCGATACCGATTATTGGCCGATACATCGGTGCATCCCTGGTAAGCAGACTTGTAAAGTCATAATCGACTCCATCCCACATCTGCGAATCCACCTCTGCTTGGTCTTGGCCTATAAGGATTTTATTCCTTACAATTAAGCCTCAGCAGTGGTTTCTCTCCATTAGATATCTATAGCTCGCTTAACAAAGACTGACGCTTGCATTCTGGACTGATTCTGGATCAACACGTCTAACAGTCTCTCTGGGATCAGTGAACTGTACGACCAGATTTAATGTCACTTACTAGAAAATATACACTCCCACAGTTGTGAAAGGTGTATCTAGCCTTCAACAACAAACCTTCTGAGCCATCACACACACCTCCTGTATGAACGCTTCACACACACCTCCTGTATGAATGCTTGATCCACAACTATAAATACATGCTTATTATTAGCAGCAAATCAAAACATATACAATTTAAAATGTATGTTTTCTGTCTCCTCTGTTTTGCATTTACATTACTTCTTAGCTTTGTGCTTCTCTGGTTCACACATTTGGCATTTTGGAACTGCATATATTTTTTCACATTTTGTTTTTGTTTTTTTACTCATTTGTAAGTTACTTTGGATAAAAGCATCTGTTATATGAATACATGTAAATATAATGATCTCCTGCACAAATGGAATCAGATTGTTTGTGAAGATTTTGATCTTCAGAATTTTTATATGGATCAAAATCACCCAGATTGGACTTTTTTTATTACTGAAGTTGATGAGCAGTTTTTGGTGAACTAATAGTCTACTGTAAATATCCTTAAGTTCACATTTGAGCTCCATTTATTTGTTTAAACACATTTACCAATGGTATGCATGGATGGGAATAAAACTAATTTGTCCAGAATAAAAAAGGGCATCCTATATACTGTAAAGTGTGAATGAAGTGACAGACACTGACTGTATACATGATGCATTGCTCTTTCCCCGAAGCAGTGGTGTAGTGTGATCTTAAAAGTTGTCTCAATTGAAAAGATCTTTAAGGAAGACTTTCAGCTTATTGTATTGTATCACTGAGGTATAGTGGTTATACTGTCATATCAAGATATATCATCAGATCAAAACAACAGTATCGATGTGATGCTTCCACAACAGAAAACAATAAAGAACGGTGCCATGCAAGTGTTTTTCAATTCCGTCTTGATTTTACAAAGTTAACTAGCTTATGCATTTTTATTTTGAAAATATAAATCGTAATAGTCTTAAGAAGCTAAGACAAAGCTAATATCTGCATTTATTCTTGGATATAGTAATTACACAGATTTATCACCGACATGGATGCAATTACACCTCCAGATGAACTGAAGTTGACAGGCAACATGTGACCAATATGACAAAACTCTTCAAACAGGCTTTTAATTTGAGAGACAAAACAGTGATTATGAGTCAGTTTCTGTATCTCTAGGAAACCTCCACGAGAATGTGCTAAATACTATCTCTCAGGCAAGAGCACCGTCTGCGGTGGTCCGCGGCGCAGACCCAGAGGTATGTGATATATCGCTGATATTGTCCTACATGCAAGAGCTGTTGGAAAAGTGTCGCTCCCCTTCCACGCTCAAGGTCTATATAGCAGCTATAGCAGCCTCACACACTCCTATAGATGGCCAATCAGAGGGCTCGTTTCTTTAAGAGGTCTAGGAGGCTCAACCCGCCCTGTCACTGTCCCGACACGGGACCTGCCTACAAAGTAAAATTTATTTTATTTATCCTCTTTCATGGACAAGTACTTTCTTCAGTGTAAATGTGTTTAAATTCCTAATTTCCTTCAATCTCTTAACCTTTAGCAAAAGAGTTTGTATCTCGCTGGCTGTCTCACGAGAAGTGAATCATACTTGCTTGCATACAAACATACATTACACATAATGCACATAAAACAAAACAAGTAATTAATAATTACTGGTATTACTAATTGTGGAGAGATTTACCAGGTACACAGAGAGAGAGGCGGGGGGGGGGGCATATTTGATGGGCTTTCCCTAGACCTAATGATTATACTGTACATATGATATATTCTGTCCTCTAACCCTAATCTCATCCATCACAGAAAACATTCTGCATTTTACATATGCAAAAGTTGTAAACCCTTTTGAGCTGATCATATATTATATTTATTGAAGCATGGTTATAGTTCTACAAAACCAGCTCCTGATAACTACATCAAATGAAAGGACGCCAGGAATCAGGAGAATAATGCTGTGTTCAGGTTCAGAAGGAATGAACACACACACACCTGCTTACACACACAACATCTGAAACTTCCCTCGAACAGCAGAAGCACACAGCAAATCTGCGAAACTTCTCAGCCTTTGACTCAGGTTTCAGTTTCATGAAACACTTTTTGCAAAACACGTGACACACAAAAAGTATCTTAATTTCCCTTTTCAAACACAACCAATCAAAATGGCACAGTAATTAATCAGTGCTTCACACTATCTCCTCACATGTGCTTTACTGAACACCAATCATGCTTTAGAACCGGCCTATACACATCCACACTATTACACATGCTTGATATATTTATTTATTTTTTAAATACTGTGTAATACTATATTCGCAACCACAAATGCTTACAGTAAAAAAAGGTTTGATTTCAATTTTGCATTTGTGTTTACCGTGAATTTTCAACATCTCTCTTCCAATTACTTTCAATCTTATCCAGCGATGCACATAGCTCATGAAAGAAGAGCTTTGGGTTTTGAATAACTGTGTGTGTATGATATATCCAAAAATAGTCATATAATATTATGGCAAAAGTGTTTGCAAAGTAAAACAAATGTTTGCTTTTGAGATGTGTTTGTGACATTTTGAATGTAGTGTTTCATTTTACAAGAAATTTGAGGTTGCGCGTGCAATTCAAAGCGTGAAACGTTTTGAAAATGTGTGTAAGCAGCTGAAAGACACTGTGATATAGTAAAAGATGCCCTGTTGTCTAAGAGCGACTTATAAACTGTCCTGAAGAAACATTATAAGACAGATGCTATATTCCACTTCACTCAATGAGTCAGGATGCATTATCTCTCTGCATTTGGGAATGAAGTTTGCATCTATATTCTATGCATATGCATGTTATTGGCCACTGGTGGTGTGTTGAGCCGGTTCTTCCTCGAGGACCGTGGGACCGGTTCTGGTTCAGAGTCCGTGATCACGTGATCCCCGCCGCAGAAGGAGAGCGACTCAAGGAGAACGTCTCTTTCGCGCATCTTTATCTGACGGCATGCATTGCTCAGAGAGCGGGACGGTATTCTGAAGGCTGTGCGTTAACCCGCTCGTGTGTCACGCGTGAAGATGCTGCGCTTCATTCTGGACTGTCTGCGGCCGACACGAGCGCGCGCTGCAGCCGCTGCCAGGTACACAGACGCGCGCAGCCTTGTCTTTATGCATCTGAGTAGCTGCAGGCCATAATGCCATTTAACCAACATCCTTCAAACATCATCATCACCTTGTCGAGGTTATTCATGCGCTGCTGAAGCAATGCCATAATATGTGCATGCGCTGTAGAGGTGTGATTCATCATCTGACACATGGGTTGCGTAATTCCACTCTACACATTTCTACAGTAATCTCGTGTTTGCATGCGTTTAAATGAGAGAATCGTGTTGGCATTTCGGTTTGCATCATTTTGAGATATAGCTCAGTCGTGATATATTGTCTGTGCGCTTTGTGCTGTTTCAGGGACACGGAGCTTGAGGCTCAGGTCAACACTTCAGATGTTAATGAAATCAAGGTACTGTGTTATTTTCTACGCTTGTTCATATGCACAGACACTGAAACACTGGCCGCACTGATGAGCGCGAGTGTGTTTTATTATTATTATCAATCAAAGCCTTTCGCGGTGTGTCACACTGTATATCTAGTGATTTTCAGCACATATTCCTTTCATTCTTGGAGTGAAGAGGTCATTTGTCGCTATTTGTTTAGCTTTGTTGCATCACCTTTGCTGTGACATGTCCTTATGTTTCTACTCTTATTATTCGTGACATGATTTTCTCAAAATATGGTTTATGCGTGCGTGCGTGGGTGTGTGTGTGCCGTGTGTGTGTGTGTGTGTGCGTGCGTGAGTGTGTGTGTGTGTGTGTGTGAGAGAGAGAGAGAGAGAGAGAGAGAGAGAGTGTTGTGTGCGTGCGTGCGTGGGTGTGTGTGTGCCGTGTGTGTGTGTGCGTGCGTGCGTGCGTGCGTGCGTGAGTGTGTGTGTGTGTGAGAGAGAGAGTGTTGTGTGCGTGCGTACGTGCGTGGGTGTGTGTGTGCCGTGGGTGTGTGTGTGTGTGTGTGTGTGTGTGTGTGTGTGTGTGTGTGTGTGTGTGTGAGAGAGAGAGAGAGTGTTGTGTACGTGCGTGCATGTGTGTGTGAGTGTGTGTGAGAGAGAGTGTTGTGTGCGTGCGTGTGTGTGTGTGTGTGTGAGAGAGAGAGAGTGTTGTGTACGTGCGTGCGTGTGTGTGTGAGTGAGTGTGTGTGAGAGAGAGTGTTGTGTGCGTGCGTGAGTGTGTGTGTGTGTGTGTGTGTGTGTGTGTGTGAGTGAGTGTGTGTGAGAGAGAGTGTTGTGTGCGTGCGTGTGTGTGTGAGAGAGAGAGAGAGTGTTATGTACGTGTGTGCGTGCGTGAGTGTGTGTGTGTGAGAGAGAGAGTGTTGTGTGCGTGCGTGCGTGTGTGTGTTGTAGATCAGCAACATGTGATATCAGAGATAATCAGTGGTGGACAAAGTACACAGATCAAGTACTTGAGTAAAAGTACAGATACGTATAATAAAATATTACTCCAGTAAAAGTAAAAGTACTGCTTTTTCAATTTTACTCGAGTGAAAGTACAAAAGTACTCAATTTTTTATGTACTTAAGTAAAAAAGTACTGATAGACAGATTTATTTTGCAATTTTATATAGACTACTTTATTTAATTTTATATTAGCACATATTTTTATAATCATACTGCCCAAAATACCTGTTTTTTTCCCAAAATAACCACTATATAGAGTCAAGATCTATATTTTGTTGATATGGACTACATTGATGAGAGTGATGTTGTTCGCTGTGAAGCTTACACTGCCATGTACCTGAGAGAAAACAGATTTCACCATCTAATCTTCACCAGGAAGAAAAAAGTGTTTTAGAACTTGTTGTTTTGCAGAACGTCAGTTATATATGACATGAGAATTAGGCCTGAAATTAGGAAGAACATTTTAAGGAAAATATAATTATATTTTCATAATGATTTTTTTTTCTTCTCAAACCTTGTCTGTGGTGTAAAAACACCCCTGGCCAAATGCCCCCAGAGGGCATCACTTCCCACTCTGATAATTACTGTAGTTACTATGTTCTGAACATCACATCCTTTCTTTTTCCCTCAGATGGAATCTATCTAGGTGGCTTTAGATATTTTATATCTAAAAATTTCCTCAACTTAGCACCAGCAAGCTTGTTAGCTAGACAGTTAGCATCAGCTAACAATATTTACTTATTTTCAGTATGGTTATGAATAAACATTCATATCTGTCTACTCGGCTAGTTGATCTAAACAATATAAAAATGTATAGCCTACTGTTGATAAACAATATAAAAACAGACGTCACATAGGTCTAAATGCATAGCATTTAAAAAAAAAAACTGCTAACGTTACAGCAGCGGGGAATATGAACGTGTGTATCTCCCCCGGGTCCACAACATCCTAACTCGTTCTTGCTCCGAGCGGGTCGCGAACCCGGGATTCCGGCGCGGGAGGCGGGCGCTCTAACAAGGGACGCCAAAGGCTACAACCTCTTACGTCAGTCGCTAGTCGCTGTGAGGTGAGGGGAGTGAGGTTTACACACAGCCCTTACTGGTATACATCCGTTACACGTGCATGAGTTATTTTATTTAATCGGTGTTATTTTAATGTTTTGTTTTTTGACCTAAAACATAACGTTAGAGACACTGATGTTGATCTGTCTGCATTCAAGCATTTCAGTGGGCTTAAATAGATCACCCTTTACAGCAGATTTAGTTCACAAACAACTGACAGTTTTGACCTAAATATTATTTTCAGTTACAATAATTAATCCTAAAATTCGACATTAGTAACGTACTTTTCACGCGCGCTCACAAGATCTCCCGCTTCTTTACTTGTGAGTTCAGTTCACTGAAGAAGACTCGCTCTAAACGGATCATTTGAATCAGTGAGTTTTCGACTCGAGAACAGCTGCAATCGGATCATTCGTGAATGAATCGTTTGTTGCGATTTGCGAACCGATTGAACAGGTTCATTGAAAAGAATCAGTTTGTTCATGAATCAATCACCGCTTCTGCGTCTCGGAGCACGTGATGTATTATAAGGAGTAACGATATGTTTTATGAAATGTAGTGAAGTAAAAAGTACGATCTTATGCTTTGGAATGTAGTGAAGTAAAAGTAAAAGTTACTCAAAATAAAACTACTCCAGTAAAGTACAGATACTTGAAAAATGTACTTAAGTACAGTAACGAAGTAGTTGTACTTCGTTACTGACCACCACTGGAGATAATAGATGTAAAAGTAACTGTATGGTACAACGGGGCTAAAGGCACCTAGGAAATGAGCTTTTGTACTCCTCCCATATGGCCTAGTGCATGAATTGTAAAAAAAAAAAAAAAAAGCTAAAATTCATATATATATAAATAATGGTAAGAATGCAACCGAAAACCCAACATGAATACATTTTTTAAAGTATACAAAAATTCCATTTCAAAGTAATGTTTTTGAAAGTTTCTTACATTGCCTAACAGAGATCCCTTAATTGAATATGGCATTACAATACTATCATGAAATACAAAACTAAAATTCATGCTTCTTTAAAAATATGATGATTTTGTCTAAGACATACACTGTTATCTCAGCACGGTTAGATGCCGTACAGAATTGAACACGGTCTTTACAGTGACACACACTGTACTTCAGTCCCTCACTTTCATTCCTGTAAAATATGAATATGCTGCTACACTGACTAATGTCTTTTAACCATTCAAACAGCACCTTACTGTCTGCCAGCTACATTTATATCGTCATGCTAATTATTCTAACCAGCTTCTGAATTCAGACGGGGATCTTCAGACCCAACAACAAGGGTGCTGTTTACCAAAAACCTCTGATCAACTCTTGATTTAATTACCTACAACAAAGCTGAAAATCATTAACAAGAAGTATACTTTGTTTTATAATTGTACAGATTCTCATATAAATCAGCTATATATATATATATATCTATTACATGTCTGTTAGTACCCAACACTTTTTCCATTCATTTTCCCCATCGCAATAAAAAAAGACTTTAGTATAAACCATTAAAAACCAGCTACAAGGAGAATCACAACATCACACACTTTGATTAGAAGCAAAACCATGAATATAAATCAGACACAAGACAAATGTATTTACATCGTAGAGTAACGTTCAATTATTGCCAATTTGTATTTAGCACAGATTTAGTTTTCCTCATAAATAAAAAACCCATCTCGAGGGTTTGGTGAATTAGTCTCGACTTCATGTCTGCAGCTCTCGGACCGTTTTATTTAGGATGGCTAAATGTGAACAAACAGCTGCCGTGACCTGTAACCTATGATTACAATCTATGTAATCATATAACCTATGTAACCTATTTCCTTTTGCATACAAATTTATGTTTATTTCTAGTCATAATCGACAGCATCGTGACGGGCCGCTCGTGGACAGGTTATTAATCGTGTCACGTGACAAATGAAGGAAAGCCTTGAGGATGAGATCTAATCATTTGCATTTCTTTGTCTGCATCATAGTGATTTTCTGATCTGGAGTAGGAGTTGCACAGACTAGTTGACTTCAGTGCTCTGCCGTAACGCTTTAAGCTTGACGTCGACTAGTCGCTGGTCCTATAGAGGGCGCAATAGAATAATAAATCCCCATTTACGCTCCGTTTCCAAACAGTTAAAATTACAAATAAATGCATACTCTGAATGTGCTCCATAAGACGTGTGTGATTATATTACTGGATGCTGGAAACTGAACGGCAGAATGCAGGTTTTAATCAGGTTATTGTACGGGTAAGTTAATCACGATCTAATCTAATGCACTGCTGCACTGTAACGCACACACATAGCTACAGACAGTAGCACGTACAACACATCACGCACAGATCACACACACATAGCTACAGACAGTAGCGCGTACAACACATCACGCACAGATCACACACACATAGCTACAGACAGTAGCGCATACAACACATCACGCGCAGATCGCACACACATAGCTACAGACAGTAGCGCGTACAATACATCACACACAGATCACACACACATAGCTACAGACAGTAGCGCGTACAATACATCACACAGATCACACACACATAGCTACAGACAGTAGCGCGTACAACACATCACGCACAGATCGCACACACATAGCTTCAGACAGATGCGTACAACACATCACACACAGATCGCACACACATAGCTACAGACAGTAGCGCGTACAACACATCACGCACAGATCGCACACACATAGCTACAGACAGTAGCGCGTACAACACATCACGCACAGATCGCACACACATAGCTACAGACAGTAGCGCGTACAACACATCACGCACAGATCACACACACATAGCTACAGACAGTAGCGCGTACAACACATCACGCACAGATCACACACACATAGCTACAGACAGTAGCGCGTACAACACATCACGCACAGATCACACACACATAGCTACAGACAGTAGCGCGTACAACACATCACGCACAGATCACACACACATAGCTACAGACAGTAGTGCGTACAACACATCACGCACAGATCACACACACATAGCTACTGACAGTAGCGCGTACAACACATCACGCACAGATCGCACACACATAGCTACAGATGCGTACAACACATCACGCGCAGATCACACACACATAGCTACAGACAGTAGCGCGTACAACACATCACGCACAGATCGCACACACATAGCTACAGATGCGTACAACACATCACGCACAGATCGCACACACATAGCTACAGATGCGTACAACACATCACGCGCAGATCGCACACACATAGCTACAGACGCGTACAACACATCACGCACAGATCGCACACACATAGCTACAGATGCGTACAACACATCACGCGCAGATCGCACACACATAGCTACAGACGCGTACAACACATCACGCACAGATCGCACACACATAGCTACAGATGCGTACAACACATCACGCGCAGATCGCACACACATAGCTACAGATGCGTACAACACATCACGCGCAGATCGCACACACATAGCTACAGACGCGTACAACACATCACGCACAGATCACACACACATAGCTACAGACAGTAGTGCGTACAACACATCACGCACAGATCACACACACATAGCTACTGACAGTAGCGCGTACAACACATCACGCACAGATCGCACACACATAGCTACAGATGCGTACAACACATCACGCGCAGATCACACACACATAGCTACTGACAGTAGCGCGTACAACACATCACGCACAGATCGCACACACATAGCTACAGATGCGTACAACACATCACGCACAGATCGCACACACATAGCTACAGATGCGTACAACACATCACGCGCAGATCGCACACACATAGCTACAGACGCGTACAACACATCACGCACAGATCGCACACACATAGCTACAGATGCGTACAACACATCACGCGCAGATCACACACACATAGCTACAGACAGTAGCGCGTACAACACATCACGCACAGATCGCACACACATAGCTACAGATGCGTACAACACATCACGCACAGATCGCACACACATAGCTACAGACGCGTACAACACATCACGCGCAGATCGCACACACATAGCTACAGATGCGTACAACACATCACGCACAGATCACACACACATAGCTACAGACGCGTACAACACATCACGCGCAGATCGCACACACATAGCTACAGACGCGTACAACACATCACGCACAGATCACACACACATAGCTACCGACGCGTACAACACATCACGCGCAGATCACACACACATAGCTACAGACGCGTACAACACATCACGCACAGATCACACACACATAGCTACAGATGCGTACAACACATCACACGCAGATCACACACACATAGCTTCAGACAGTAGCGCGTACAACACATCACGCACAGATCACACACACATAGCTACAGACAGTAGCGCGTACAACACATCACGCGCAGATCACACACACATAGCTACAGACAGTAGCGCGTACAACACATCACGCGCAGATCACACACACATAGCTACAGACAGTAGCGCGTACAACACATCACGCGCAGATCACACACACATAGCTTCAGACAGTAGCGCGTACAACACATCACGCACAGATCACACACACATAGCTACAGACAGTAGCGCGTACAACACATCACGCGCAGATCGCACACACATAGCTACAGACAGTAGCGCGTACAACACATCACGCGCAGATCGCACACACATAGCTACAGACAGTAGCGCGTACAATACATCACGCGCAGATCGCACACACATAGCTACAGACAGTAGCGCATACAATACATCACGCGCAGATCGCACACACATAGCTACAGACAGTAGCGCGTACAACACATCACACACAGATCGCACACACATAGCTACAGACAGTAGCACATACAACACATCACACACAGATCGCACACACATAGCTTCAGACAGTAGCGCGTACAATACATCACGCGCAGATCACACACACATAGCTTCAGACAGTAGCACGTACAACACATCACGCACAGATCGCACACACATAGCTTCAGACAGTAGCGCGTACAACACATCACACACAGATCACACACACATAGCTACAGATGCGTACAACACATCACGCACAGATCACACACACATAGCTACAGATGCGTACAACACATCACGCGCAGATCACACACACACGTACAACACATCACGCACAGATCACACACACATAGCTACAGATGCACAACACATCACGCACAGATCACGAGCACAGAATCATTCAGCGCGGAAATGTATCAAGACTGTTCTGTGATTTCTCTGTAAAATAGCTTAGAAACTGAAACGTTCAAGCATATATTTCTTAATAACTAAATCCCACAGCTTCACTACTAGTAGAGAGACGCTGCAGGTAGAATTAATTCACACGCAACCGCTCTCACTAATGCATGCATTCATATGAATGTAATAATTATCTGTCTCTGATTTAGAATCTGTGAGAAATATAACGACCCAAAGATGAAATAACTGATAGAGAAGCTGTTATGAGCAATAGCCATGTGGGCAGTGCTGTGTTATATGCCATAGCTGTGCACAAGGTGTTCTCAGCTCCAGCTTCAGGCTTATTTGTTCATTAATGACGTCATCAGCGACTACTTGACGTTCAACCCCTAATCTGGAGTGATCAAAAATGGTAACTGGGATTGTGTATGGAGAATTCAGCTATTAAAATAATAACATTTAAACTTTAAAATGACTGAATAAAGATTTGTTTGTTTTGCTGAACAATATCAAGCGAGAGAGAGAGACGGTAAAATGATCCGAACCTTTCATCAGTAAATGATAAAACTAGTGCGGTCAAGTGATTAATCGCAATTAATCACATCCAATATTAAGTATTTGTTTACATTATATATGCATGTGTGCTGTGTATATTTATTATGTACAGTATATATAAATACACACACATAGAGTATATATATTGAAAATAATTACACATTTATAAATTTATATATTCATATTCTTATAGTATATATAAATATATAAACAACATATTCTTAAATATATAAAGTCATGTGTTTTTATTTATATATACATAAATAAACACAGTAAACACACATATATTATGTAAATAAAACGTATTTTGGATGAGATTAATCGTTTGACAGCGCTTGGTAAAGTCTTTTAAATGTGAAACACAAGTGAATTATCAATCTGCAGTGCTTCAAACACACACCGGTCCCTAATGGTGCGGTTTGATTGTGTTTGATTGTCGGGCAGTAAAGCCCAGTTTTCTCCCCGTCATTAGTTATGTTTCCATCCAAAGATTCAAATTAAACTTATGCACAAAACTGGAATATCACATAAAACATATGCGAATAAAGCACCGTTTCCATCCAACGAGTCACAGAGAACAAAATCATCACTTTCTGGTAAACCGTGGCACTAAATATCACTAAGAATATAGAAACCACTGAATATAATAATTGTCATATGACATAAATGACTTGCACCTCGAGCAGACGAGACACAATAACTGCTGTCACTGTGTTCGGAGGTGGATGCTGCTGTTTGGGAACACAGTCGTGTCAGACAGTAATTATACAGAAATATGTTCGATGACAGACGTTCCTCAGGCTTTTCAGAACGAGCAGAACAACTTATAGATGCTGTAAACGAGATCGGTCCGCTGCTAGTCAAGTTATCCCGTCTCACAGCGCAGTCACATGACTTTACGATGCGCATGGAGGAATGTATTCGGTAAATGTGTTTCCATCGTAGTTTATGTGCATTTTATCTGCATTTATTGAATCAAAAATATTTTTGTACTTATATTGTACTTTAAATAAATTAAAATATCCTATGATGTAAAACTGTGATACTTTGTTAGGATTATTTGATTCATAAAAAGCATTTATTCAAATATAAATATAATGAGTCTTGACTAACACTTTTATGAATCACAATTTGAATTGAACGCATCCTTGCTGAATAAAAGTATTAATTTCTTTAAAAAAAAAGAAAGAAACAAAACATCTGCTGACCCCAAACTTTTGAACGGTCGTGTACTTGTTAAAACGTATTTCTATTTTTAATAAATGCTGTTTTTATTTATCAAAAAATCTGAAAAGCTCAGGTTAACAAAAATATTAAGCAGCAAAAACTGCAAATGGGTTGCACTACAGACTGGTTTGCACGGCACTTTTCAGCCCGGTCTGACGAGGAAACATATCAGAGACTCTGACTCGGGGTACATCCAGGTTATATAGTTCAATTAGATTTAAGTTTGCAAAGAGCTGCAAGGACATCTCGTTAACATATGCGTATGAATGCATCCTCAGGGTCTGCAGGATGAGGTGCACGTGGAACAGGAGACCCTTCAGACGGTCAAGGCCTTGTGCCGTAACACGCAGGAGACCGTGGAGATGCTGGAGGACAGGAAGACCCAGCTGAAGGAAGAGCTGAAGATCATCTATGACCTCCAGAAACAGGAGAGAGAAGTGGTGAGCAAGCTTAAGATAGGATTTCTGCAGCAGGACGTTTGCTGCTGTTCCAGGTTAATTACAGGGTGATGTATTTCTATTGCCAGTGATTCGGTTGCCAGCTCTCTTTGTCTGATTGAATTCAAGTCTGCGTTCTGAATCATGGGCAAAGTCATGCTGGCGGGACGTCCAGCCAAAAGAGCACTGCAGCAGCCTAGCCTTGAAATGCCAAGAAATGAGTTAAAGAGCTGCTCAGTCTGTGCCCTTAATGTTTCCTCTGTCACAGAGAGTCCACGTTTGCTTAAGCTAGAAGATTGACTGATAATTGATTGTACAATTAATACGCTTTCCTAAACGTGGTGGGTCTCTAATAGCTTACAAACAGAACTGCATTCAGCAGGAAACAGCAGTGAATAACTTAATTCATGCACTGTTCATATCATCCTAAAGTGCAGGGTGATACAGAAATGAGCTGATCAAGCCTAAACAAAGAGCTCACATGGTGGAAGCTAAATAGTCTCAAGTTGGACTTCTGGTTATGACGTGGCACTGAAAAGATATATCTAATAAATGCAAAAAGAAGAGTAAAATGCAAGAAAAGATGGAAAATGAAATACAAGGCAAACCAAGTGAGATGAAAAAACATGGTAATAGCAAATCAATGAAAATATGCAAGTATAAAATAAATCCTGGTGTTGCAGATCGAAGAAACAGAAACAGGCTTTTCCAGAACACAACATGAAATTATTCACACACATGCTCACACCAACACCTTAGAAACATTAAAAGAGAAAGATGATGATATGAAGAACAGAAACTGACTGAATCATTTGAGGTTAGTTAGTCTACCGGAGAAGAAGGAAGATTATGTTTGCAGCAGAAATGTGGAGTTATGGCATCTAATATAAAGGACTAAATGGACCATGAAGAAACTAGTTTGTGAGGTCAACTAATTCATCATCATGTTTTTACTTGACTGGAGTAGGATTAAATCATATCAAATATGGTCATGCAGAATAATGCATTGATTAGCTTTATAAGTGCTAATAAACAGCCAATATGCTAGTAATCTGCATGCTAAAAACCAACATGTTAATAAATAAAAGGCCTCTAACACTAGCTAGCTCTTTTTTCTGTTCTATCTGTTTTCTTTTTATTTATTATATCATTTAAAACGTGCTATGTGTACTGTGTTACGTTAACTGAGGCTTGTTATAGACCTATATCATTGCTCTTTTGTTGCTTCTGTTGTCCTCATTTGTAAGTCACTTTGGATAAAAGCGTCTGCTAAATGACTAAATGTAATGTAAATGTTAATAGTAAAAACTGGTCTTTAAAATTAAGTGTTACTGAAATTAGCCATATTTCAAGTTCAAGGTTTTATTCGTCACATACTCAATTACACAGAATATAATCAGTAGTGAAATGTAAATCGGGTCCGCTCAAAATATGTAACACAACACAAGAGAATATACTTAAATATAGGTTAAAAAAAAATAAGGAAGAATAAGATGTGCAATAAAATCAAATGTGCATAACAGTATACTGTGGACTTAATATATAATAATATAAGCAGGGATGTGCAAGAGATATGCACAGCAGCAATGATGGAGAGTAGTGGGTATCTTACAGTTTATTAAATTGAGTCATGTTGATGTTATTAGTGTTTAGGAGCCTGATGGCCTGGGGGAAGAAGCTCCTCCTCAGTCTCTCAGTTTTTGCCATCATGCTCCTGAAGCGCTTGCCAGATGGCAGTAAAATGAAGAGACGGTTACCGGGTGGTTTAAGTCCTTGATGATTTTAGCAGCTCTGCTTTTGCATTTATTAATGCCCATTTAAAACTGATAGATTTAAAAGCATTATTTATGCATTTCTAATTGGAGTGTAAATGCACTCGTGCCACTTCTGAAGAGTCTGTGTAAACATACCAACACGCCACTTCATTTTCCTAGAATAACACCGTGTAGTATGTGTGACTGTAGTAAGCATGTTTTTTTGGTGAAACATGAATCTGTTGCAGTGTTGTTATTGACTAACAGGTGGCAGTATAGGGATAGGGAGAAGTAGTAGGTTATTAGATATTACTTTGGTGTCTAATTCAGTGACTGGTAACACAAGAGACAGTGAACGGTCACCAGACTCATGCTCAGGAGGAAAAGTGCTCATATATGAAGAGCTTTGTCTTCTTCAAGCTGTGCTTTTATGCTCTGAATCTGTCAAGCAATTACATGATGTGCTGATCAATTCAACTAATTAGTCGCACATCAATTTGAACTAAGAAATTACCAACCAAAAGAGTATTGTGTGAAATAAAAAAAGCATTAAATAGACATTATGTCACGGTTTCGGTGCTGTGCACACACAAGAGTCACACGATGACGACGATTAGAAGGGAATAAGACTCACAATGGGGAAGTTCAGCGCGCGCACACACAGGGTAACATCAACAATAACCGACAAACTAGAACTCAAAGGACAGGAACAAAAATAGGGCAGATAACGAGGGGTTGACAGGTGGACACAATGAAGGTGATTAACTTATAATTAGACAATTAACTAATGAGAACAGGAACAGAACCAAATATGGGCAAACAGGAAGGGAACACAGGTAGAAGACAAAACTGAAGTCCAATGGGTTGTGACACATTACAAAACATAGCTTTAGAAATAAATATTTTGATTAAGCATAGAACTTAGGCCTATTACACATAACGTTTTAATACATGGCCATAACATTATTTTCACAATAATTTGAAGCATTTGAAGTGGCGTTTAGGTATGTTTACACCGACTCTTCAGAGGTGGCACGAGTGCATTTATGCTCAATTAGAAACGCATAAATCATGCTTTTAAATCAATCCGTTTTAAATGTGCGTTAACAGATTTAAATATGAAACTGAAACTGCCAGTAGGTGGCAGAGTCTTAATGAGTGAGTCATTTGTTCAACCGATTCGTTCAAAACAGTGTATTTATTCAGAAACAAAGCAAGTGACTGTCTCATTTAATTTTCAATGAAGTAATAAAACACAGCTGTGTGTTGCTCTGAGACACACTACAGTTCGGCTGTGGCTTTGATTAAACAATTTTCTTGGCAAAGTTGTGCAAAAACAGACAATACTGACAATATTGAGTTTAAAATGTAACAATATTAGCTTGCATATAATCAGTATCACATTTGCAGTCGTGCAGATATGCAGGAAAAAGCACCCCTGCTTGTGTGATATTGCTAAACTATATAATTTGATATGAATATAAAACAAACATGGATAGAAGGACATTTTGTCCCTCATATCTTGTATTTCAGGGGCATTGTAGTAGGCTTCGTCACACAGTCCTGCATCATGCTCGTCGTAAAGCAGCTGAGAGAGCTTTGTGTCTTCAGTGGTTTGTGTGGAAGCTGACACACATCCCCCATATCCCCCAGAAAGACATTAGTCGACATATCAATTACGTCTCAGAACGGAAGTAGATGCGAGCAAGCAGATGACAGTATTGATGAGCCATAAAAGGAAGGAGATACTGGTTTTTGAACGGACTAACAACATCGTTGTATCTACTGTAAATGCAAAACTAAAGGAGTTTAAAGCTTCCCTGGAGGTACACGATCCATATTAGATTATAAATGATCGGTCTAAGGCTCAGATTGCCAAAGTTTCTTTCAATCAACAGCTCCATGAGGTGATAGTTGCATTCAAAGATAGAAGTTAAAAAGGATAGTATTGTCTGATAGTGTAGTCAAAAAGGATGTTATTGTCTACAGGTTGGATCTTGTATTAGACAATGGACTGCTAAGGGTGGAAAGAAGAGTTAATACATCAGCAATACCTATAAGGCTAAACAATTCACTGTATTGCTATATCTTCTACTTGAAGACATGCGTGAACATTTGGTGGTAGACATCAGATGCCCTCTAAGCTTCGTCACAAGTATTGGGTTACAGATGCTCACTCAGTTTCAAGAAAGATCATATCTGATCAAGTGTTTTGTCCGTAGGTTAGACATGCAAAAGATGCTACGGAGTGATTTTCACTTATATAGCATGCTTTTTGGATTCAGACTCATGCATCAGTTGTGCCCACTCCTGCTACCTGTTCACACTAATGTCGAAAAAAGCCAAATAAAACTCTTAAAGTGTCTAACATAAGGCCAGATAATGGCCAAATTGGTGCAGACAGACAGCTAAAAGAGGCTCTCACTGCTTTGAGTGTTGGTAAATCTTCACAAAGACATTCTCAACAGAACGCCGAATTCAAAATGCACCATTGCATGCCATACTTACACATGAATGAACAAAATGTGACTTTTCTCATGGTAGCACTCAAACCATGACACAAAATGGGCTGATGGCATAACATTTGCCAAGTTCAAGGCTTACTGTAAAAATGTGTTTAATATTTGGCTTTTGTTAGGGCAGTATGCAATATTTTTAAGGCCCTAGGTCTCTTTTATGCCACACCAAAAGACCAAGATACCATACCGCTGAATGTGCTGATGTCACAACAGGTGGCTCAGTGTGCATCGTCCTATATGCAAAGTTTCTCTTGCGCACATAAAAGTCTCTATATTTTTTTTATTTTTGCAAAGGTCCTTAAGGCTATGTAATACTGTGCTAAGAATATTGTGAGAACAAACCCAAAATGCTTATAACCTGCAATGTTGCATAAAGAAAAAGTGCACCTTGAATACATTGTCGTATTTTGACTTTGACTTCTTGTACAATAAAACGAAATATGGACAAAAGTCTGGAAACACACATACATTTCCATACTCTGCTTTCTTTTTTTCCAAGCATTTTCAGATCTGGAAAATACTTTCCACACTTTTCCGAACCCTGTAGGATCCCTGTGGTGTCTATCTCACTCTCTGCACCAGAGTGAAAACAGCATACAGTCTAACATGTGTGTGTGTGTGTGTGTGTGTGTGTGTGTGTGTGTGTGTGTGTGTGTGTGTGTGTGTGTGTGTGTGTGTGTGTGTGTGCAGCTGCAGTCGCTGCAGGAGGAGCAGCAGGAGCTGGAGCAGACCGTGCAGCAGTATGATATGGAGCTGTGCGCCGCGGCCGAAGACCTCCTGCAGCTCCAGCGGGAAGTGGCTTACACCAAAGCACACGCAGAAGGCCTGCATCTACGGGTCACTTCACTGCAGGACGTATTCGAGGAGATTATACAGGTCACAGTTCAGTCACCTTCCTCTTTTTCTCCTGCCATATTTTTGGTACCAGCTCACCCAAAATGTTTAGTGATATTTCTGATGTTGTGAGGAGGGGAAAGCTTTAAATCAAAAGTGCAAACATTCCATTGGCTTCTATTTAGTTATTAGTTTTTATTTTATTATCCATTTAAATAGGTGAAAACCAATTTCAGTGGTTTTAGATGGCAAATATTGCATTTCCATAATTAATTAATGTACCAATAAATGCTCCTGTGGCTCAGTGGTAGAGCATTGTGTTAGCAGCGCAAAAGGTTGTGGGTTCAATTCCCAGGAAACACACATACTGATAAAAAATGTATAACCTGAATTGTAAGTCACTTTGGATAAAAGTATCTGATAAATGTAATTGAAATTATAGTTTGGGATACAGTTTAATAAATGTAATTTTGGCTTTTTGTTTAGTTTTATAAAGAGTCTAGCTATACTACATCCCTGTGGATCCAAAATGAAAGCATTGTCTTTAGGATTGGGAATCCATGGAAATACATTAAACTTTACAAAAACAAAACATGTCACAATACCAACATTTCAGTGGTTTATTTTTAATACCGGTACAAAGGTCACAATTCTTGATGCCAATTTGGATAGCAACAACTAGTTTGCTTTTGTAAGATATATATATAAAATATATATATTGTTACTTTCATGTAACATTTTTAGTCACGTGTGTGATTTATTTAATAAATGACTGAATTCTGTGCAGCTAGAAAGATAAGAAAAACAATAATTAAATCTTACAATAACATATCTTTTACATCAGAGTGGTCACCAGCACCACTGTTTTAGACTTCACTGACTATCAAACGCTATTTTATGTCAATCATAAACATAATTGCTGTAAATATGGTAGCTGTGTGACAGCTCAAACTCAAATTTTACAGCAAACTGTTGCCATATGTGACTTGCATCTGTAAAAATCCACAGTCCCCCATCAGACATAATCCACCCAAAATGAAGGGAATTAAAAGAAATCACATCCATTCGTTCTCATCCTAAAATCTAAGAGATGCTTCAAGCCTTATAAATGGTCAAGTTACACTATATTTACCCAGGAACCCTTAAAAAATGAAGACTGAGACTCAAACCTTTCCTGTTTTCCTACGTGGAACTACTTTCTGCAATCTTGATCATTATGTGAACCTTAGTTTGAAGTCTAAAAACACAAATTAAGATATATATGGTGAATTCAGATCAATTTGGAGACCTTTTTACCATTGAGATGACTGGGAAAAATGTCCCAATTATCCTGAATTAATCCTATGCATAGCTTGAAATGTGCTCTATAAGTCATTCCATGACATAAGAGGTGAAAACCAGTCAAATAAAGTACAAAAATAGTTGATTTGCAATACAAATATCTCAAAGTAATCACTCAGATAAATAGGAATATAATAACTTCTGTTGGACTACTTGTGATTGACTGACCCATTAGAAACACTGTCTCTATGTGCAATCTGCAAACGTGTTTACACTCTGTAAGCATAATGTTATATGTGTTTTCATTGTTTTTTGACTAGGTTAAACAGAAGCTGGCTGAGCTGGTCGCTGGCCTCATAACCCGTGAGACTTCAGTGGCTGAGATGACAGAAGAAGCTCCTTGTGTCGGTTTGGACCAGGAGTCGGAAGAACACACGGATGATGTGGAAAGCGAGTGTGATCCCGTCTACAGTGAGACGATCAAGTCCAAACCAGAAGGAGAGGAAGTGAATGATGTTGAGCAGCAGAACACTGTAGAGGAGCTGGATAAAATGCAGTATTCAGTGGAGAACTTGGTATGAAGAGTAGCATTCATATGAATGTGTCATTTGCTGCTAGTCACTAGTTTGTTGATGTGTTACTGATTCCAGAAGAGCAGTGGCTCATCGTCTTTCACTGAGATCACACTGACAGAGGTCAAAGAGGAGGATGTTATGTTCAGATCGGCCACTCCACAGGTAGCACACACATGCACCGTGTTATAGACTGACCATGTACCTGTTGTTTTGCATTGTGGGATGTGTTCAGTCATTTTTACATACAGCTATTTAATAACTCCTTCAGAGTGCTTATTCATATTCAGCTCTGTTGATTGCTTAAAAAGTGATGTAATTTTTACTAAAACTAAAGCATAACATATCATAATACTTTTGCAGTTATTTACGAAACATGTTAAGTTCACATACTTGTTTCTACAAAAGAACAATGTTGCAGCCAGTTATTCTACTTTTGAAATGTGTGTTCTGTGCCAGAAAGTCTGTTTTAGTTTTGGTCTGTGTGACTCCGCCCACTGCCAGATTCCCAATAGTATTTCAACACCCCAGGGGGTTGCCAGTTGCCATAAAACACTGCATATTGTAGCCATTGAGTCAGAGATCACAGATTCCACCAATCCTAAAAAGCCTCAGCATCCATCTGAAACGCTCTTTCACCAGAGTAACAGTAAACATGGATAATACGACGAGCTGCGCTCGTTCCTTGTTGCATCTGGCTACCCGTGTGAGCGTCACACACTTGGCCTTCATGACCACTGATGGGTTCCCATTGTGTCATTATGCAGTGTTACGTTTCCAGCAAAAACTGGACACTCAATAACTTATGCTTTCTCTCTTCAAACAGTCTGACTCTTCTGACATGGAGAAGGAGGACTTTGTGATTATTCATCCCAGTCAGGTGACAAACAAACAGTTTGACTTCTTCCATCCAAACCCCTTCACTGATGGTGAGTGATTGTATGGCATGATTGTGTTCATACATTTGCATGTAAATGTGTGATTATTTTTCACTAATTTCCAGGTGATGAATTTGGAGAGGACCTCTTTCCAAAGGTTGATGTAACAGGTTAGTAACTTTCTGTTTTAAACCTTACCTTATTTAGCCTGTAATGGTGTATAAACATTCTTCACAAAATATTTACAAACTATAACTAAACTGCATCAATGCACAACTTTAAAAGTAATTCCAATGCTACAGCTACTAATTTAAGTAGTTTAAATACACTATATTGCCAAAAGTATAGTACCCCTTCAAACGCAGACCAGTCAAGTTCTTCCACACTGACTGAATCATCATTTCTCTTTGATTCTTGTCTTATACACAGAGACACTGTCATGTTACAATAGAAAAGAGTCCAAACTGTTGCTATACAATTAGATTCCCTAGAATATCATTATATGCTTAAACATTAAGATTTGTACTCATGGAAATTACTAAAGTAGTCAAACCGTTCATTAGAAGGGGGTGCCAATACTTTTGGCATACACCATAGTTACAATACTATAGTCAATATACATTAGGGTGAAAGCACTTCACAATGTTTTAATGAAAAAGTGGTACCTATTTAATATTAGGGAGCTTGTGAAATCCTGCCATTATTTCAACAGGTTGCATGCTGTGTTTGTCCAATAAAAGATATTGCCGATATCCAAATAAAACCAAGGGTTAATCTGGGGTTTACAGTGTGAAACTATGAAACCTGAAGATTAGGGAATAATGTGAACAGTGTCAAACATGGAAAAATAACCTGGATTCTGTTAACCCATGGTTTACAATGACAAAGCTGAACACATTTTAGGGCCAGATTCACTCAAATATTGTACCAGCGCAAACCTTCTTTTAGCATTAAAAATGACTGTCAGGATTGACAGAAGATACTGTGAAACATTAGCAATGAACGTCTGTGGACAGATATTTTTCAGAATAACATTCTTGCAGGGGTTTCCCTTTTAGATGCAAACATCTATGGGAGGAGTGTTTACTGAATCATGCAATGTGATTTCATTTACAGAAGGGCTGTGAAATTAATCGAATGCTATAGTCACGTGCATCTCGTCAGTAAAGCCGGTTCTGTGATTAGTAGTAAATCTCCATCACGTGCTTCAGATGAAGCGGCGTTTACTACACAGAGCCGTAGTTCACTGACAAGCTACGCAATATTGCGTTCATAATCACAGGCGATTCATCAACCGAACAAGTTTTCACTCACATGAGTGCTTTTAGTACATTATGAGTGTTTAGTACATTTGGCCCTAAATGTGAAAAGCCCAATTCTGCACAGGAATATCTGCATGAGAGCATGTTTGATTATTACCTAAGTTTGTCACAATAGAGACCTGCTTATTGAAAAATATGGCTTGCTACTGAATAGTTACACAGCTTTAGAAAAACCTTAGCTGCTGATAAATATGTTTTAGTTTGTAGCACAGAAATGCACAGAGGAAAAGAGCAAATCAATGCATAAGACAGTGACTAATATGGTACTGTTTTCTCTCAGAGCATTTACCCAGGGACCCGTTTAAAGGCACAGACCCGTTTGCCTCTGACTCTCTCTTGGTTAACATGTCAGAAGAAAAGTATTGTCAGGATGACTTCATCCCTGCAGAGAACAGTCCTCTAGAAACTGTACACTACCCTCTCCAATCCGTCGTTAAGACTACGGTACTTTCAACGCTCCCATCAACTTGCCACTAGATACTGATTGCTCACAGTCCACTGGAAAGCGTGATAGTGGTGTGTCCATGTCCAATGAAACCAGGAGTCTCAAATCTTGCAGCGATAATGGGTCTGAGCTTGGGACAAACGCTACACAAGACCGAAATCATGATGCTGTGCAACCAGATCTATCAGTTGAAGCTGTTAGTCCTCAGTTCAATGATGAGTTTGTCCATGAATCAGACTCTAGTCACAGTTCTACAGTGTTTAATTCCATCGATGAGGAGGACAGGGTTGACGTTCAGGCTGGATCCGGTTTAATTAAAAGAGCTAACTCTCTGTGTGGTCTACAGAGCATCATTGCAGGGTCCTATACTGGGTTTCCTCTAAGTCCATGTGACCCTGATCCAGGAGATTTCCAGAAGACCTTTGAACATCATATTATCACTTCTGAACACAATTCTGCGAATGACGAAGAACTCATAAAAACTGAGAGCTTATCTCCAGATAGTGCAGGTCCTCTGTGTGAACAGCTGCACGATATAAACAGTAATGCATCTAGCTCTCCTTCCATTTCTCCTTCTCAACCTACTGCTTTAGATGCATACGACTACAAATATGGAGATATGTTCTTCTTCACTGTGAGATTAGATCCCGGTAGCCCTGAACTACATAATCAAAGTCCAGTTTGTCCGGAAGACAATGATGTAAAGAAAGATGAGTCCAATGGCCAAATGAATTGGAAGGACACCTCTTTAAGCCCTGAATTCAATGATGAAGATGAATTGAAATGCTCCAGTCCAAATCCTGAAGACACAGAACAACACAACCAGATCACTAACGACGAGAACGAACTGGAGGTGGAAATCGCGACTAACAGCGACCCTCTTAAACATGATGAAGTATTAGTGTCTGATTCTGAAAAGGTGGTTTTGATATTCCATGTCTTACATTTAATGATTCAAATGCTTGCCAAAGTTTGTTTGATTCAGAGTGGAATGACCAATGGATGGCAAATACAGATGTAGCTGAACCTGTTCCGGATTCATCTATCCTGGACACCGAAAGCAATCCGACAAACTCTACAGCTCAAGACGTCTTTTGTCTGCTTAGTAATACAGAAACATCAGCTACTGACCCGTTTTATGCCCATGAGCAACTCAGCCCTGAATCTAGCAGTCCACCACACAAACCTTCTTCCTCTGAAGCCTTGGCCATGAGCAAACTCGAACTCCAGTATTTTGACCCATTTAGTCCCATACCTGCTGAGCCGATCGAAGGCGTATCTGACTTAGAAGAAATTAACACTGTTAACTCGTTCTATCATGAGGCTCCAAGACTAGATTCTGGTTATCATGAAGTTGATACTCCGACTCCTTTTAGCCCAGAACCTGCTGACAAAACCAAATGTATCATTGATCTTCAAGACCCAGGTTTGGGAATCAGGAAGCAGAGTAACTCTGAAATCCACGTCCCTGATCCATTTAGTCCCGAATCAGTCGATACAGGTATATTTGACTCGGAAACGGAAAACTGTGAGTCTGGTTATATGATAACTACGTGTCAACTCTTAAATCCCCAACCAGTTTTCACAGATTTAAATAATCTGGAGGAGAAGCAGATATCTTGTGACGTGCTAAGTGATCATCTCAGTGGATCCGAACACGATGATTGTTACCCCTTTGGTTCTTGCCCATCTAATGAAGAGAGTTATGCTTATAGTAGTGAAGAAAAACTCATTGAACCAATCCGAGAAGGATGTGATGCTTCAGGAGAATGCAATCCTTGCTCTATAAGATCAAATGCTAGTGATTCCTCTCAAGTATTTCACTGTGGTTCGGTGTGGGGAACCTCCGAAATGAGCTTTCCAGACTCTAACCTGCTTGACCCAATGAAAAACAACATTTTTGATTTTAATACAATGGATGTTGGCTCATTTGTGTCCAACGTAAGCCAAGAAGCTGAAGAGGCTGGTTCTGGAAAAGTGACGAAAAACACCAAAATGGCTGAAATTGACTATTTCTGTTCTGAGCTCAGTAAAATGGTATCTTCAGGCTCGTCTGATTCTGTTCAACAAAGTGTTGCTGAGATGTTATTCGGCTCTGATCCCAACTCCTCAAGCTTTTACCCCTGGGATTTTGAAAAGCCGCAACACAGTTGCTAGTTTTCACACCCCATGTTTAATCCATCTCATTAACTCAGTTGCATTTTCAACTTCCCATTGTTATATGGGGAAAAAAATCATAATTACTTGTCTAAGTGTAAACATTTGTAAATGTCAGAGTGTGTAAACTTCTTGTAAACATCACTTTTGTAGCTGCATTTCTAATTGTTGTAGTCGTTCCAATATTTTATTTATTTATTTATTTTTAAATGCCAATTATAACCAAATACTAACTTCTGATATGTAGCATAATTAATATTTGAAACTTCCTCTGCTGGACTTTGGAGTTATGTCCATTCAACATGAATGCTGAGATTATTTTAACTAAATACATTTGGAAGAAATAGTATTCAAATGCAGCGCATGTATCGTATATGTGTGTACAGATAACAAGTAACATTTATCAACTAATTAATTTTTAGTAAATGGACAGATGTGGAACCAAACAAGACATCCACGTTATTTATTTTTTATGTATTCTTTGTCTTAGATCTAATATTTTATGTACTTTATGTGAAAGTTTTACTGAGATATTTGTATGTTGTGCTCAAGCAACTGCGCCTTAAGATGATTTCCCCGAAAACACACGAAGAAACATTGCTGCATGATTAACATTAAAAATGCTTGCCATATTACTAACCTTCAAACAGATCAACAAAATAAGCAGTTTCATTAAATGTTATGCATAAGGCAGAGGCCATCATTTAGCCATTTACATTGTGAGAGCTTACCATGACTAATAAACGAGCTAACTCTAATCTGAAAAGATCAGTCTTAAATTCAGTCATACAGTAACAGCATTTTATCAAAACAACTACAGTAAGACTGCACAATATGCACTGCAGTAGTATAAAGGACATTACTATGTACATTGAAGCTATAGGCCGTTCATGCTATGCTGGTGTCATCTTGCATAACCACAAAAATAAAGCATGTTTTCAAACAAAACTCAGTGTTTACCATTGACCCTGTTGTCTGTGACTGTGCATTTGAATGTCTCTCAAACGAGACAACCTCATGAGGTCTTACTACCAAACTGTTGTGTTTGATTAGAGGACATACAACATGTGTACTTCAGTTCCAGGATTGGGAATCACTGCTTCAGAAAACAAAGCAGGTATAGAAGAGGGATTGATGGCTGTATATGTCAATACTGTTTAAAACGTGTTGCATTGCTACTGAATTACATGATAGTTAAAACACTAAACTGAAAGACTGAAATCTATATGGTGGTTAAACCAAATGGCTACGTCACTAATGTGACTATCTGTAACAAATGTGATCATGTATTTGGAGTGTGGAAAATGTGTTACTTACGAAATAGCAAAAAAAATGATACCGCACTTATATCTCCGGTTATATACACACCCTGCACAGGGAATCGTAAATGAAAGAATGTGGGTGAAAACTAGGTTGAGTATACAAACCAGATTTAATAAATCACATCTGAAAACTGTAGTGAAAGCTTGTGTGCTTCTAATAATAAAAGGTAACAGGTGAATGAAGACAGCAGCACAGGTGAGAATATATTCCCTATGACCGCAGTACATATCTAAAGCTCTGGTTGAGGTCCATGAGTTCAGCAGTCATTGCATGCTTGGAATATGGAAGAACAAAGTACTCAATGTGACTACTTTAAAATATTGCTGTTGAACGTAGAGACCAAAATGTATTAAAATAATTCCTTAAAACCTGAAAATGTGCCTTTTAAAGGTGCTGTATGTAATTTTGACTGTGCTAAAGTATATATACCATAATATGTTTACAGGATATTTAGAAATGCTGTTAAGCTCACACACTTGTTTCTCTGAGACAGCCAGTTATTCATTCACTTTGTAGCGAGTGTTCCTTGTCAGAATGTGTTTTTTGTTTTGATCTTTGTGACTCCGCCCATTGCCAATTTGACCACCCCGTGTTGCCAGTTCAAGTAAAACAGCGTATTACATCCTTGGAAGATTCACAAAGTGAGTCAAAGATTGCAGATTCTACATGACTTAAAAAAAATTGATGGCATCCATCTGAATCGCTCCAGAGGAATATTAAAATACTGGTAATATCATCTAACCAACTTGCAGTGTAAGGTTCATCGCCTTCAACTGTTAGTTGCACTCGATCCTGTTGTGTCCTCAATCTGGCAACCCGTGTGAGTCTCCAGTATGAGGGAGAAATAGCGGGAAAACGACTCTTCAATATTTTGAATTTGGACTGCAGTATCCATCTAAACCACTAGCTGTCACTGAACCTTTAAGGTCCCATATTGTCAAAACGTTTTCATGATAACTGAAGTCTAGGGGATATGCAACTACCATATAAGTAGTTTACATCTGAAATGGCCTGAGGGTACATTAACAGGAATTTTAACTTTTTGGGTGAACTGTTGGGTGAACTGTCCTTTCAAGGATATTATGATGGCAAAATATTTTTTTATGCACTTGCGAAGACCATTTGCAAAAACAAACATAAAAAAATCAGAAATGTGCAATACCATAGTTTTATTATTATTAGTTTACAGTGTCATGGTGTATCGCATGCAGTAACTTCATCAGCATCGGAGGACTCTGTGTTCAGCAGATCCAGCCGTTCTATGGTTTATACATGCCATGGAAGGTGACTGGAGACATGATGTCTACTTCTGCTCTTGCAATTTCAGACAGGTCCTTGGCATTTAAGATCAGGCAATATGTAGGTCTCTGGGCTCCAGGTGCCACCACAATCGTCATTAAAACACCTGTAAAAAAAAAAACAACAACCTTACACTTTATTTCAATTGTCCACTTCAGACATTTATACTCACTATAAGTAACGTTGCAACTACATGTCAACTAAAGGTCATTGCACACTACATTTTAGCACATTAAAAAATTAATACGACAATTAAAATTTACACACTGCCTCCGAAACTTTCGTCCGTCATTAAAAAAAAAGTTTGATTTTCTGCGTTTTCTCATCCATAGCATGCATTTTGATAGGAAAGGATGACGAATATGAAAAATGCATACGAAAATGTCGGACTCAGTGTGCAATGTCTTTAACTCTCATTAGAGTAATAACAGATATTACTTACAGTCAGTAGAATGCGTGTTAGCGAACATCAAAATAAATAATACGTGCTAGACAACACATAATATCTCTGAATATGACCCACCATCATCCTCATCCACTCCATCAGGGCTCTGCACAAACAGCGGCTCTGAAGGGTACGAGTCCGGCTCCTGCCAAACCCAGGTCTCCTTAGTCTTCACATTCAGCTTGCAAATCTACGAATCATCAAAGACAGCTTAACAAATGCACTCTTCAACACTTGTTATGAAATACTGATTACTCATACCCTGTCAGGGATAAAGTGGTTGAGGCCCAGCGCATAGGCGTATGTGTAATTCTTCCCGTTGTTCATTCTGTAGTTGATCTGAGGGAACTCGAAAGCTTTGAGATTGAAAACATGACAAAACATCACCGTAAGTTTTAATGTCCAGCTTTAATTTGAGCAGCGTTTTAAACCAAAGGGTATAAAGGATATATATCAAGTTTGTCGTACCTTGTCGTGGACCAGAGAAAAGCACCTCGGGCTCCAGCCAAATGGTCCCATCAGCCCTCATCGTGGCCGTGGCCGTGGAGTACGGCAGAGACACCAGATTCTTGCCCTGCTCCTCCTGTAAGACATCAGTGTGAACGATCGCTCTTGAAGTTTCCTCACATACCCATATAGCAAAACACATTTAAAAATAAATACATTTAAATTAACTGTCAAAAATATGTGCTTCAAAATTGATTTTCTACCAATATATTTTTTAGCCATTTCTTTGCATAATATAATTTTAAATGCATTTATGTTTTTAACACGTGAACACAGAACACATTTAAATAAAGACATTTGTGACCCTGGAGCACAAAGCAGTCATAAGCAGCACAGGTATATTTGTAGCAATTGCCAAAAATATATTGTATGGGTCAAAATTATTGATTTTACTTTTTTGCCAAAAATCATTATGATATTAAGTAAAGATCTTTTTTGATTAGTAATATGCATTGCTAAGACTTCATTTGGACAACTTTAAAGATGATTTTCTCAATATTTGGATTTTTTTGCACCCTCAGATTCCAGATTTTCAAATATTGTCAAATAATATAAACCATACATCAATGGAAAGATTATGTATTCAGCTTTCAGATGTTGTATACATCTCAATTTTGAAAAATAATAGGACCGGTTTTGTGGTCCAGGGTCACATTTAAAAAAACTTAGCAAGGAACATACTTTACAAAGTTCCAAAAAAAATACAATATATAAAAAATTAAACATGAAATCATTAGAAATCTGGTTTTGATCTCTAGCAGGCTCTTTTGCATTAGACTAAGTGGAGGATACTGTAAAGGTCCTTGCACAAAATCTTGATCCAATTTTTTTCATGATGGATGAAAGTTCTGGAGGTGTGTAAACGTGATTGACACAACGTGAGGTCGTTTATATTTTTTAACGAGTGAAAATTTCAGACTAAAATTTCGGACTCGATGTACAAAATGTATTTTCTTTCCCCGAAATACATTTTGAAATATATTTTACTAAATATAATTTAAAATGTAAAATATATTTTATTGAGCCTGACATTTGTAATCATATATTAATCATCAAATATATTTTGGCCTGAACAAAGACATATGTTTCAGTATAGGTGACATATAAATGGCAAGCATGTGTTTACCTTGTAGGGGTCCAGAGGAATCACGTATCGCCTGACTTCAGGCTGAGGGGCAATCATGGCGTTTCTTTTCACCTCGTCCCAGTTTGCACGGAGGTTTGCCAGCCACAGGTAGTTGTAGACAAATTCAAAGCTGAAAAATATGAATAATATCTTATTATAAAAATGATATTAGCTGAAACCAGTTCTTAAATGGTGATAAATAATCTTATATGCACAACTTATGATAATCATATTCCTGATAAGTCATCAGAAATTACAGTTGCAAACTGGTTTGACAATTTTCACCTTGAAATATGAGTTTTAAAATCATTCTGATAGTACGCTGACTTCTAATTAGGCTCTGATGTGAATTAATAATATGAAAAATAATAAACAAAACAATTGTATTTGCAGAAAGCAAATGCTCAAAATGAGCCTAAAATGTCAAATAATAAGCCTTATTATATCTATCTATGGATAGATCCATTTCTGAACGCATAAACTTAAAATTACATTTGAGAAGTTGTAATACTGTATATTAACAGATTAATATAGTAAGCAAATAAAAATAAATATGAAATACAAATTTATGTCTCACACATATTTATTGTTTATGTGTTTTTGTGAAGTCATAATTTTGCTATAATACTCTTTTGATCTGTTTGCTATTTGCAATAGTTACTATTTTTCATAGTGTTATTTTTTTGGAGAATTGCATTAAAAACTATATTCAGCTTGAACACAAACATCATTATAATCTGTGGTCGAATTGTAAAAAAAAGTAAGGGGGGTGTCTTTTTTATTACAAAATTGGTCTCAGTTTTAAAAAGGTTTCTATTTAATGAATAATGAAAAATTTGCCATATTAATTTTTTTTTCTTTGGGGCAATTAAATCGAGGAATTTTGGTCAATATTGATAATTAAACAATATTTAGCTGAATGTGTTTTTGTGCTGGCACCTTGGCTGGTTTAGGTGCGTCATGGATGAATAAATATGACAATAAACCGCCAGTAGGTGGCAACAAGTCCCTGTTTTAATAAATGACTTATTGAATCATTCATATCACTCGATTCGTTCAAAACGTCTGATTCAATAGAAACGAAACAAGTGTCCATCGCTGAATCACTGACTCACTCGATTCGTTCAAAACGTCTGATTCAATAGAAACGAAACAAGTGTCCATCGCTGAATCACTGACTCACTCGATTCGTTCAAAACGTCTGATTCAATAGAAACGAAACAAGTGTCCATCGCTGAATCACTGACTCACTCGATTCGTTCAAAACGTCTGATTCAATAGAAACGAAACAAGTGTCCATCACTGAATCACTGACTCACTCGATTCGTTCAAAACATCTGATTCAATAGAAACGAAACAAGTGTCCATCGCTGAATCACTGACTCACTCGATTCGTTCAAAGCGTCTGATTCAATAGAAACGAAACAAGTGTCCATCGCTGAATCACTGACTCACTCGATTCGTTCAAAACGTCTGCTTCAATAGAAACGAAACAAGTGTCCATCGCTGAATCACTGGCTCACTCGATTCGTTCAAAACGTCTGATTCAATAGAAACGAAACAAGTGTCCATCGCTGAATCACTGGCTCACTCGATTCGTTCAAAACGTCTGATTCAATAGAAACTAAACAAGTGTCCATCACTGAATCACTGACTCACTCGATTCGTTCAAAGCGTCTGATTCAATAGAAACGAAACAAGTGTCCATCGCTGAATCACTGGCTCACTCGATTCGTTCAAAGCGTCTGATTCAATAGAAACAAAACAAGTGTCCATCGCTGAATCACTGGCTCACTCGATTCGTTCAAAACGTCTGATTCAATAGAAACGAAACAAGTGTCCATCGCTGAATCACTGGCTCACTCGATTCGTTCAAAGCGTCTGATTCAATAGAAACTAAACAAGTGTCCATCACTGAATCACTGACTCACTCGATTCGTTCAAAACGTCTGATTCAATAGAAACGAAACAAGTGTCCATCGCTGAATCACTGGCTCACTCGATTCGTTCAAAACGTCTGATTCAATAGAAACGAAACAAGTGTCCATCGCTGAATCACTGGCTCACTCGATTCGTTCAAAACGTCTGATTCAATAGAAACGAAACAAGTGTCCATCGCTGAATCACTGACTCACTCGATTCGTTCAAAGCGTCTGATTCAATAGAAACTAAACAAGTGTCCATCACTGAATCACTGGCTCACTCGATTCGTTCAAAACGTCTGATTCAATAGAAACGAAACAAGTGTCCATCGCTGAATCACTGACTCACTCGATTCGTTCAAAGCGTCTGATTCAATAGAAACAAAACAAGTGTCTATTGTTGAATCACTGACTCACTCGATTCGTTCAAAACGTCTGATTCAATAGAAACAAGTGTTCATCGTTGAATCACTGACTCACTCGATTCGTTAAAAACGTCTGATTCAATAGAAACGAAACAAGTGTCCATCGCTGAATCACTGGCTCACTCGATTCGTTAAAAACGTCTGATTCAATAGAAACAAAACAAGTGTCTATTGTTGAATCACTGACTCACTCGATTCGTTCAAAACGTCTGATTCAATAGAAACAAGTGTTCATCGCTGAATCACTGACTCACTCGATTCGTTCAAAACGTCTGATTCAATAGAAACGAAACAAGTGTCCATCGCTGAATCACTGACTCACTCGATTCGTTCAAAACGTCTGATTCAATAGAAACAAGTGTTCATCGCTGAATCACTGACTCACTCGATTCGTTCAAAACGTCTGATTCAATAGAAACGAAGCAAGAGTTCATCGCTGAATCACTGACTCACTCGATTCGTTCAAAACGTCTGATTCAATAGAAACAAGTGTTCATCGTTGAATCACTGACTCACTCGATTCGTTCAAAACGTCTGATTCAATAGAAACGAAACAAGTGTCCATCGCTGAATCACTGACTCACTCGATTCGTTCAAAACTGATTCATGCGCGGAATAAAACACTGTGTTGCTCTGCACTGCTGTATAAAACTAATAGCACATTTGTATATGTGCTGATATACAGAAAAGTGCATTGCGTGTGCAATGAAAATAAAAACATAAAAACCCATACATGGGTATTTTTTATTTCATTGCTGGAATTATAAGGGCTGTATTCTATTGGGCTTCATCGCGCAGTGAATGCTTTTAGTTTTTTTTATTATTATTTCTCAAAGTTGGATAATGTCAGCTCTCCTATCGTCTCTCAGTCCCTCACAGTCACACACACATTACGTCAAGAGAATGTCTTTCTAATCAAAGAAAAATCATAGCTTCTGTTGTCTTCTTTTAAAAGAACAATGTGCGTGAAAAATGACGAAATTGCTCCTCCTTGTGCGCAGCTCGTTACTGTACCCAGTTCTGATTGGCCAATCGCCGTTAACTTGTAAATGATCATACGTAGAGAATTTGAACATTTCATGTGCATGACAAGTTTCACATAATACACAACATTAATAATCCAATGGGGATGGTAAGAGGGGGGGGGGGGCTTTTTGTCATTTATTTTCGACCTATCATTAGGGCAAATCGAGCCCTAATTCAAATTATTAATAATAATTAGTGGTGTCAAGCGATTAATCACATCCAAAATAAAAGTTTTTATTTATATAATATATGTGTGTGTGTACTGTGTATATTTATTATGTATATATAAATGCACACACATGCATGTATATATTTAGAAAATATTTACATGTAGATATTTATATATATAAATAATATATTTAATATATAAATGACATATTTTTCTTAAATATATATATACATGCATGTGTGTGTATTTGTATATACATAATAAATATGCACAGTACACACACACATATATTATATAAATAAAAACTTATTTTGAAAGTGATTAATCGTTGCCCAGCATTAATAATAATATCAATATACGCAATGCACAACAATTACAAAATAAACCATACAAAAATATATTTTCAATTAATAGACAATCACACGTGAGATAATGATGTGTTGACCACAGAGCTGGTTGCATCACCTCACGCTGTATAGTTGCTTTAATGTAAGTAAATCCTTGTGTTGTACAGCACTCACCCTTTCCAGGCGCACAGGTCAACAACAATGAAGCCGGAGTCCTCGTAGCAGTTGATGTGATGGAAAAGACCCATCGCAGCGGTTCTGAATTTATAGTCGATGTATTCTCCCGGATGCTTCCTCGCGATGTGTATCCAAGTCTGCAGAAATGAACACAACATACGGGTTCAACGCCGCATACAGCATCATCGTGTCAAGTATCTCGTGTGTTATCAGAAACAGAACATACGCCTTTCTCCTCGTCAGATTCAAAGCAGTCCATGTAGTTGGATCCGCGGATAGTCCAGGCGCTCAGGAACTTCAACAGGTTGATTTTAACAGGCGTCTCGACAAAGACAAAGTAGTTTTCTGACATCCCAAAACTAGGGAAAGACATGGTTTGTCAACTGTTGATCTGGCTACAAATATTGCACATGCATGTATGCAATAAAACACACACATCAACAAGAAGGGAATATCGAGCAACGTGTTCAAACACTATATTTACAAAATGATAATGGAAAAATATGCAAATAAGCACTGTGCATATGAGCAACACTCATTAGTGTGTATTTTAAGATGACGAGTGTACATTATCACTTATTTATATACACAAAAAAGTATCTTTGGCTCAAGTACTGTATCTAAACGTTACGTATATATTATTATTATCAACATTTCATAAAGCAAAACCATACAGTAATAGTTGATACGTTGTAATATCAAAATTATGTTTTGTTTAATACAGTTAAAAATATATTTGCTGAACACTCATACAGCATGTTCTCATTCTTATTGTTTAATTATTGTAATGTGTTTTTTGAACTCATAATTTTGTTATAATACTGTTTTGATCCGTTTGCTATTCACTAAAGTGACTATTTTTCAAAGTGTGATTTTTAGTGAATTATGAAAACTAGGTCCAGTTTCACCATAAACAGCATTATAATGATTCTTTACAATATTACAAATTGTAAATAAAAGAAAGGTACTGGAGTGTGTTTTACAAGAAAATAATATTTAGTTTCTTCTACTTCATAATTTCACATGTAATTCATTCATAAGTTAATTCATTAGTTTGTGTTTAACTGTGAAGTTTACCAGACATTTCTAAGTGAAAACTGTCTTTATTTGTTTTCTTCTTCAGTGTAGTGTATGGAAGCCAAAACTATTAAAAAATACAAATAAAAACACAAAAATATATGGTCCTCGTTTGAGTAAATTATGTTTTAGACACTATAATATGTTCAACATTTCTCTGATGTCAATAGAAATAGCTCCAAATGCAGAATGAATAATCAGAATCAGAAAGAGCTTTTATTGTCATGCATGCACAGCATACAAGGAATTTATTTTAGTGTCATAAAAATAATAATAATTCCTTGTATTAATACATAGATGCATGCATGCATAGTTACCTGTGCACATAGGATGGCTTGAACCGCTCCGCACTTGGGAACTGCACAACCACCTTGGATTTCTCAATGGGGTCCGATTTGTCTGAAAGATTGTGTTGCCATTTAACCAAATGCATTAGTTATCATTTAAGCATCCATAAGCAGAGCGCGTGGCCACGGGGACTTGGAGCAAAAACGCCACTAAATTAGACAAAAATGTCCCATGCACAAATAAATCAAATATATAACACCTGTTGATAATAAAGTGAAAATAAATGAAAAGTGTTGATTGCGGCATTAAATTAAGATTTGATCATGTTGCACCGTTTCTACAGTGTTGCGCATTATAACCAATCACAGTCGATTCTGTTGAGCTTAGGAACGCAGTGGCCAATCAGAAGCGTTCAGATGAGTCATCGCTGAAACTGAGTTTAGTTGAGCGCGCGCTGAATTCAGACCCTCGTGAATTCTTTTATCATAAACTACAAAGCAGATATACACACAATGTAAGTAAGAGACTCATTCGTCAGAGATTATAAACATAGTTTTGGTTATAATCTCTGATCACAAGTTAGTGATAATGTTCTTCACTGGCTTTCTATAGGCTATATAACTTATTCACTGTTTGAATAATGTGGAAATGAAATGTTAGAATGATCAATTTCTGATGTTTTTATTCAATTGTACTCATGTTAAATACAAATTCAGTCCTATTGTATTATCCTGCATGACACCCGTGTCTGGTTCTTGTGTTTGTAGTTAATGGCTGGAGGTGCTATATAAGCATCCTTCATTAAACATTGCTCAGGACCATGACACCTCTCACCTTTCTGTTTAGGTGGGATTCGGACGATGTTGTAGGCCAGCGTGGCTCCCTTCCCCATGCAGTTCCCAATGTTGTAGACCGTCCCGTCTCTCTCGATGTGAGGATGGGCCGTTACTCCGTTTATATTCACATAGTCACACATGTCAACCTTTTGAAATGATTAAACAATATTTATTAACATGCTGGAAAGATCAACACAATCTGACCCTGGACCACAAAACCAGGCATAAGTGTCAATTTTTCAAAATTGAGATCTATGCATCATCTGATGCTGAATAAATAATATTTCCATTGATGTATGGTTTGTTATGATCGGACAATATTTGGCTGAGATACAACTATTTGTAAATCTGGAATCTGAGGATGCAAAAAAATCGAAATATTGAGAAAATCATCTTTAAAGTTGTTCAAATGAAGTTCTTAGCAATGTATATTACTAATAAAAAGTAAGTTTTCATATATTTACAGTAGGAAATTTACTAAATATCTTCATGGAGCATGATCTTAATATCCTAATGATTTTTGGCATAAAAGAAAAAATAATAATTTTGACCCATACAATGTATTTTATGGTTATTACTACAAATATCCCCCAGCAACTTGGTTTTGTGCTCCAGGGTCATGTATCTAAATCAAAGCACATCAAATCTTTGTCTTACCTTTTTCAAGGTCTCCAAGGTCTCCACGTTGACTTTAGTCATATAATTAGTCTCTGTGACGGCATAAAAGTCCTCTCCGATAGGATAGACGTTCACCAGGCAGTTGTCTGTCACCTCGACGCCTTTAAAATACGTGAAGAACCTGACAAAATGAACAACATGTGAAAATGCTGATGCAGCAAACCGGTAAGCATGATGCCCTGCGTGCTGGATCACAGTAATGAATAATCACACCTGGAGAAGATGTTCTTGCAGGGATCTGGATAAGCACAGGTGCCGAACTCAGTGATCACCACTCGCTTCTCTGTCATAGCACGCACATATGCATCTGTTTTCACAAACCTGGGAGAGCAAAGGCCAAGCCTCATTATTCATTCATTTATTAAATCAACTTCAAACTGGAGGGGGGGTATACAAATAGATTTTATATAAAAATACATGAATACAAAATAAATATAACATTTAGCTATAGTCACCAAAGCAACATTTCTCATTTTAATTAAGTTTTTCCTGATGTAATAAAATAACTCAACTAAAATTTCAATTGATTAAAACAAAATAAATCCTACAAAATAAAAACTATAAATAAAAACATGAAACCAAAAAATAACAAAAATACACAAAAAATAACTACATGTAAAAAACATAAAAAATACAAAATTATTAATACAAATATCAATAAATACATAATAATTCTAAATATTAATACAAACTATAGTTAGTATGTCAATGATACTAAAATATCACTGATAAGTATTAAATTAGTTTCTTTTAAAGAGTTAACTCAGGAAATATTACAATAACGCAAAGATCATTTGATTCTTACACAAAATTGCAACACTTTACAATAAGGTTCATTAGTTAACGGACTAAGCATGAACGATGCTTCTACAGCATTTATTAATATTAGTTCATGTTAATTTCAGCATTTACTAATGCATTATTAAAATCAGAAGCTGTGTTTGTTAACATTAGTTAATGCACCGTGAACTAACAACGAACAACTGTATTTTTATCAACTAACATTAACAAAGACTAATAAAGAGTGTAATAAATGCATTGTTTATGTTTGTTAATACAGTACATTAATGTTAATAAATGACACCTTATTATAAAGTGTTACCAGAAAAATTACTAAAACTTAAATTAAAATGAAATGAAAAACAAACATAAAATTCAAAGATTATATGTGTAGTGTGTGTGTGTGTGTGTGTGTGTGTGTGTGTGGTGTGTGTGTGTGTGTCTGTGTGTCTATGTGTGTGTGTGTGTGTGTGTGTGTGTGTCTGTGTGTGTGTCTGTGTGCGTGCGTGTGTGCGTGCGTGTGTGTGTGCGTGTGCGTGTGTGTGTGCGTGTGTGTGTGTGTCTGTGTGTCTATGTGTGTGTGTGTGTGTGTGTGTGTGTGTGTGTGTGTGTGTGTGTGTGTGTGTGTGTGTGACTCTGGAACACAAAAGCAGTCTTATGTCGCTGGGGTATATTTGTAGTAATAACCAACAATACATTGTACATATTTTATGCCAAAAATCATTAGGATATTAAGATCATGTTCCATGAAGATATTTTGTAAACTTTTCTATCGTAAATATATCAAAACTTAATTTTTGATTAGTAATATGCATTGCTAAGACTTCATTTGATCAAATTTAAAGATGATTTTCTCAATATTTAGATTTTTTTGCACCCTCAGATTCCAGATTTACAAATATTGTCCGATCATAACAAACCATACATCAATGTAAATATTATTTACTCAGCTTTCAGACGATGCATACATCTCAATTTCACAAAATAGACCCTTATGACTGAATTTTGTGGTCCAGGGTCACATATAAGATTGAATAAAAACAAGACGTATTATTTTGAATAAGATTCTAAATAATAAATGTTATATGATGTTCTTTTAAAGAGTTAACGGGCAGAAAACAACACAATAAGGTAAAGATGATTTGACGTACTTGCGGAAATACGTGACCTGTCCGTTGCTGAAATCAAACTTGTGCATGAGGGCCTGGCCATCGAAAAGATGGAAGAAGGGCTCCGAGCCGACCTCAAACAACCCGGGCCCCAGACGGAGCAGACTGCCCTTAATAAACGAGGGGATGCGCCCTAAAACAATGCACATCAAGGGTGTTTCTGTCAGGACTATAATGATTACACATACAGTTGTTTCCAGACGCAGCCCAAATGCACATCTGAACATCTGGAACAAATGTTATAACGTATGTAGAAAAAAATTCAGGTGCACAGTTACAAATAAATGTTCATTGGGGGGAGGGGGTCATTTAAAAATAAATCCATAATTAAAATTAATCGTCAACATTTGGCTTGGATGACAGACTTGCACATCATGTTGTCCTCCATCCAAGCTGGGTTTATTTTTAGCTGTGATTAATATTAAGATACATGTACAAAGGAACGTCTTTTCCTCTTTTTTTCCCCAGAATATTTTCAGTCAATAAATATGGCATAAAGTCCTGAAAACCGAGGGAAATACCAGTGACGGTTGCTGGAAGGGGTTCGTTTAGCTCCTCCACCGTCTCAAAGATCTTCTTATAGCCTCCAGCAGGGTGCTCAAAACTGGAAATCAGGAAAAAAGTCTTCAATTCAATGATTAAAAACACAAAACATAGAGCACAGATTTAGCCAATTTACATCATCACGACAGATGTGTTTCCAATGACGTAATCAGCACAAAACATAAACATCATAAAGCGTGATATAAAGGACAGAATAAAAAGACGCTGGCTTACCGGCTAACCATGATTGCTGCTGGACTCGGCTTGTTCTTGCAGGTTTGTCAGCAGAGCTCTGGGTTTATGGGTTTTTATACTCTTACACAGGTTTACTCGGACCGCTGTTACAGTGACAGCATTGACTGAACAACGAGCCCATTGTACAAGAGCCCGAGATGCCTTTACAATAGCCATTCCTTCAAATAGGATTTGAGACTTTGACGCAGCTGAAAGCTGTGATGCAATCAGGTGTACACAATGTGAGAAACAGAAATCAGCTGACAAAACACCCAACAAAGACTGTATTCAGCTAATAATAACTCATATGCAGCAGTTTTCATAATAATGCACACGTGTAACCGAGGTTTAGAATATTTCCAGGAGAGCATATATATATAAACCTGTAAATTAATAGTCAATATTGTCATATTTTTTTTTTTTTTTGATGTATTGCATGACAGAAGTCAGTGTATTATTTTTCTATATTTAACACTACGGAACTGTCAAACCTATCAGTGGCAGGGAAATGCTAAAATATCCTAACTAAACAAATCTAACAAACCCCTAATTCGTGTTTAGTCTCCAAATGCCCTTTGGTGAAGAGATGCTGTGTACTCCGTGTTATCGGCAGGACAAGCAGCACATTGTTTGGCTAGTGGGAA